>DWON01004844.1:0-15690 GCA_018251015.1 Phocides pigmalion okeechobee | reverse complement strand
ACGTGGTTGTCCATGGGCTGCAGTGACCACATAACATCAGGTGGCCTGCATGCCCGTTTCTTACTCTTTCATAATTATTAAAAAAGTGGGAGAGCTATAGTTCCACCGGGGAGGTACCGTTGCCGCCCTCATAATCCGCCGTAAAGCATTACTTGTGTTTCGGTTGGAGACTTGCAGTTGTCGGTTACACTTTGAAGCGAGGCCACAATCTTAGTCCTCGTGAGTAGCAACGTATATACGTTCGAGCTCAGATAGAACTTCAGTCGTGTTTGTGGTTGTACGTGGATGTCTATGGGCTACGACTACTTAACATCAGGTGGTTTGCATGCTCGTTTGCTTCTCTTCTCACATAAAAGAATTAGCGATAAGATCTACTTTTGTGTCCAGAATTAATTATAATTATTCTGCAGCCTCCGCCCCAGCCTCAACCCTCGATGCCGTTCCTTCGGCGAAAAAGGGTCAACGTATCGATGCATGTCGCATCCAATACGAGGGCCCTCCCCCTTAGAAAGATAGTTATCTTACCTTGAGGTCGTTACTCTGGAGCAGGATGCCGTCAGCTGGCAGCAAGTCACCGTACTTGATCTGACAGATGTCGCCCACCACGATATCGCTTATTGGTATCTGCTTTACCTCGTTGCCACGTATCACTGCGAACTTGTGCTCCCCTTCTATCCTCGACTGGAGACCTCTGGAATTTTAAGAAGATAACGTTAGACCTGAAACATAGGTTAGAATCTCTTACGTGTCGTCGGCCTTCATAATGAAGGTTCTTACAATGTACCGTGGCATGAGGGTTCACATTTCAAGAGATGAAAAAATCAGAGGTGTGTTCGCCTTTGAACCCTGAATTCCTCATGTGGGAGGCAAGAATCACATGGCTGGATGATCATGTGTAAGTTGTCTCAAGATAATTACTTATTTATAATCTACTTATAATCCGCCCCAGCTCAGCGCGCAGCGGAGTTTATGTATGACTGTGGCTATTTTTTTATGTATCTTATTTATAGTTATTTTTGTATTCAGTTTATGTTTGTATCTTCAAGAATAATCGTCATGTCTCAGCCAATTTACAAATAACTATCATGTGTACACCTAAATATTCCTATTAAATAAATTAATGCGTATAGTGGTTAAAACCACATGGACTTCTGTTCAGTAGAATTTCAGTTTAACGCATTCAAACACACTGTGGAAGGACACGATATACAGAGGTTTAACATACCTGAATTGCCTTTCCTTCGTGTAATCATTAAACGCTGTGACTATGACGACAACAATAACAGATATTAATATAGCCAAGCCTTCGATCCACTGGTAGTGACCCTCATCCTCGTCCAGATGTGCTGAAACATTATATTATTATGTTATAGTCACATTAAATAAATACATATTAAAATGCATACTAAATATTTTATCCCTATGAAATACAAGTATGGCTTATTTCAATCAGAATTATAAAACAGAAGATCACACGCATAAGGATTCACACGTATTCACATCACATCAAATCAGTCAAAACACATCGAAAGGACTCTTAAAATTTTACAAACTTCAATATTATGTCCAGGATGTCAAGATGTTAAGTAAGATTTGAGTACTTTTCCGATGTCTCTGGACTCTTGATCGACGTGAATCGACTCTAAGGGTCTGCCCTCATTCATCCTCACTGAGACGGCTTAAAGTTTTAAGATAAGCAAATCGTTTAATAACGATTGGTTCAATCGTTATTGTACAGATATATAATTTAACATATTAATTTGATATTTGTTATGTGTTTTAGTGTTTGTGCGCTTGCCTTTGCCTTGCTCGTGTCGATGTAAAGCATTTCACCAGACTGACTGTGTTGTACGCCACAAACCGGCTGTGCAGCGTGGTTGATAAATCTATTAAGTAGCCTTAAAACTATGAAGCTTCAAAAGCTCCCTGTGAAGCGCAGAGTCTATACCTGTGCGAATTACTGCGTTTGTATCCGGATAAAGCCGATTGCAAGCTGATAAATGATGAGATATTTTTTCATAGAATTATTGTACTTGACATTATTTAAGCTACTATACAATTTCTTAGTTAAGTGTTTAAGTGTAACGTTTTATGTGAAATGCTCCGGAATATTGCATAGTTCTGTGTTAAGCTTGATAGACACAATCACAATAAATCTAAAGAAACATATTAATGAAAAGAACATTACAATATGTAATTTTGATATTTTTCAATGTGTATTTTATTTTAATTAATGTTTAATCTTCTAAAAACATTATTATGTTTTTATTATAAAATGTAATATTTGGTTAAAACACGTTTGACTTGAAAGCTATATTTTAAATTAGGTCTTGTTAATGATGTCGATGATGATGATGATAATCATTATCATCACATGCAAAATTATTCATTAAAAAAAACTCATTAAATTCACAATGGTAGTCATGTTCTCTTCTCGATTTTTATTATTACATAAAAGAGAACTCTTGTTATTTCTATGTATTTCTTTAAAGTTTCCACGTATTTAATCTACCTCAAAATTTGTACAAATTGCCTGAATATCTGTTCTTGTAATAGACTATTTCAACACATACGTAATAATTCACGCTATACTATATCGGAATTGAGCATTGACAACAATTGAAAATGTTTGAAATATTTTTCAAATTACGTATTGACACGATTAAAAGCAGATCTAAACTCGTATTTCGTGGACAAATTTGTAGGGTAGTATGATATATTGAAATATTTTTCAAATTACTTAGTTTTACTTAGTTTACTGTAGACACCTAAGAAAATATATATTTTTTTATGTAAGAGTAAGACACGGGCGTGCAGGCCACTTGATGTTAAGTGGTCACTGCAGCCCATGGACAACCATGTCCAATCTCAAATAGAAACTTCTATTTAAGGATGGACGCTGATGCGTTTCTACTCTTGAGGATTAAGATGGTCGCCTCCAAGATATTTTAGAGGGTAAAACCACAGGTTAATACTAGTCCGTCGTATAATATCGTACATCTAGATACGTTAATTATTAATTTATTTCAAAAATAAACTATAAATCAGTTCACGACTAGATAACATTATTATTATCTAAGAAACAAGGGCTATTTGTAGGTTTGAATTACTATTACGAGTGTTTTTTATCAATCAATTATAATTCAAACTGATAAGAGTTACGGCTGTAGTCAGGCGCGACATTGCTGCGATAATAAACCCATGACGGTTTTATGATATATCAACATTAATTAATTCCCACAGCTGCATAAGGACTATAGTTCGACCAGGGAAGTACCACCGCCGCCCTCATAATCCGTCGTAAAGTATTACTTGTGTTTCGGTTGGAGAGGTGCGATTGCCGGCTTTACTTTGAAGGGACGCAATCAACTTAGTCCTCTAGTATAATGTTTTTTTTTTATTTTAACTCTCACGATGCTTCCGTTTACCGTTTTAAAAAGTGCCAGTTAAATTCTTTTTTTTTAATTTGAATTTAGTACATGGGAAATGTGTCCAAATAAAACTGTTACTTACATATTAGGTATGTAGCACAACTTAATCCGTAATCACGCCCGCATATCCGATGTTCAAATGAGCGAAACAATGCGGTTCACTGAATCCGGAAACGGGCTGTTGTTTACGAATAATCGGCATTCCGATTTATAAATAGGCACAACCCTTAGATATTTTTGGAAATCTATTTTTTACTATTACACTTGAGACAAACGTGCAGGCAATTTGATGTCAAGTGGTCGTTGCAGCCCATAGACATCCACGTCGAACCAAAAACAGGACTGATGTTCTGTTGTAGGTGGTATATAGTTGCATTGTTATTCTTATTATTTATGAATAATCAGCGTTCCAATTTCTAAATATGCACAACCCTAAGGTATTTTCCGAAATCTATGTTTGTGCTGTTAGTTGCAACAAGAATGCAAGCCACTTAATGTTAAATGGTCGCTGCAAGGTGGGAGAACTATAGTTCGATCGGGGAGGTACCACCGCCGCCCTCATAATCCGCCGTAAAGCATTTCTTGTGTTCCGGTTGGAGAGGTGCCGGCTACAATTTGAAACGAGGCGACTATGTATGTCCGAGCTCAGATAGAATTTCGGTCGTGTTTGTGGTTGTACGTGGATATCTATGGGCTGCGACATCAGATGGTTTGCATGCTCGTTTGCTACTATTCTCATGTTAAAAAAACCAGTAATAATTGTATTCATTTTTATCGACGCGTTCATACTTTCTCATAATTAAACACATCACTATTCAGAAATTCTGTCTTCTGTAATAAGAAATTTAAAATTCAAATGAACGAGTCCGGTTCACTGAATCCGGAAACGGGCGACTGTTTTAACACATCGCTACCTACGTATTTCGGTTTATTAAAGCACAACCCTTAGATATTTTTGGACCTTACGTAACTTTACGTTTCAGGGACATTTGTAAGTCCGATAACCAGTTACGAAAAGATAGTTGCGTAACTGTCTTTTGGAGCCTGCTACGAAAATATCGCGATAACTGTTTACAAAAACATTTTTTTTGTATATAACAAATTTGTAATACTATTTCACAAAATTGTATTTTATGAAGAAATCTTAATAAATATACCGTAATACAAATACCTAAAACTTTTTTTTAATATTTACAGAAGTTAATTTGTTATCGTGACATGTAAAGCAATAAAAATATGAATATTAATAATATTGTTGTATTGATTTATGTATTGATCGAAGAAGGCTTTAGTAAAAATAAAAAGCCTTAAACATACAACTCATTTAGATATATACATTCATATTCTGTATTTTTATTAATCGGAAGAGTGAAATTAGTTAGCCATTTTAACATAAATGATACCTGCAGACCGTGGTTATTCACATACGACCAGGTCTCAAATCCTGTCAGAAGTCGTACTTGTACATACACCATACATATGTACATATTATATATAATCCAATAATACCAATCGCTGAGGAAAGGTATAATGCCCGTTTTAACAGTTATAATTAAAACTATTCCAATTAAGCTTAAGTGTTATTATAAAAACGAAATTAACTGTCAATTATTAATTAACGAATTTGACAGTCAACTTTTACGTCACTTAAAACAAACACTTAACATTAGCATGTGGTGTGCATGCATAAAAAAATAGAAAATTTAGAATTTGGAAAAAATACTTAAATATAAAACACATAATTAAAAATAAAAATGCCATCATATTGATGACAATTAAAATATTAAATATTAATTATTAATTATAATTAACTTAAAGCCAATCATTTACGTGAAGTAATTCAATTAATAATTTAATTAAATAATAAAATTTTATGTTAGTTTAATTTAGGTTTAGCATTAAAATTTATTTAGATTTATCTAATACACAAGCACACAGACATATTACTGAAAAAAGTGGGCGGAGTCAGGGTGCATTCACTACTCAAACGTGACGGGACTCTAGGATTTTGGTCATCTATCTAGCATCTAATTCACACATGCCCTATTACCATGGTCTCTCGAACCGAATAAAAATACTAATCTTAAATAAAATCAATATACTTTCTTTTTTGTAACGTATATCTTTTTTAATTTTGCTTATAAAGGTAAATACATTTATGTAATTTTTACAACGAATACCTTTTTTCGTTTTTCTCTTAAATAGGTGTACGGATTTAAAGAATATTTCATATTTTTATACTCATGGCAATGATTACAAATGAATATTTTACTCCGTGAAAAATTAAATAAAATATAACAGAGCGCTACTTTACAAATATGTTAAAATTAGTTCTTTTCAATATTTTTTTGTTAATAGCATAACACGAGATTTTAAAGAAAACATTTAAAAAAAATGTTTTTTCTTACTCTAGCTCTTGTATCGTAAACAATGCAATTTATGCAACAATTGCGATTACAACTCGTTCGAGTTCGAGATCGCAAACCATGGTAGAAGAAACGTTAGTGACAGACAGACACGTGACGAAGGAAACACTTCAGAGGACAAACATACTACTAAAATCACACACAAATCGATTCTGGGATATATATTATATCGTTCAATCGGTTGTTTGTATATCTGTAACACATAAGAACTAGAACGAGCATTTACAGTACAAAATGTAATTCTTACCAGGATCATCTAATGATATCCATATTGTTATTGAAAAACAGAAAATACATACATTATTAATCATTAAGTCCCGTAACAGACGACAGACTGTAGCCAAAAAAATTGTAATGCAACTTAAAGATAGAATTACAATTACAATTTAAGTACAGTTACGTAACATAAGTAATTGTCAAATGCTTGAATAGTCGATGAGCCCGTTAGAAGTCTGTTGTCTGCGCTGCACCTATCAAATCTATTACTAACTAATTTTGTTAACTTAAAACAACTTATTTAGAAAAAAAAGAGTGTATGTTAGTGTTAAAATTATTTTGTGACACAAATTAAAGAAAAAATTCGATAAATTAATTACCTACAATTACGTAACATAAGTACAATTTGTTTTCAAATGCTTAAATAATCTATAAATCCTGTTTTCTTGCATTCCACGTAACAAATCTATTACTAACTAATTTAGTTAACTTAAAACAACTTAGTTGTTAGAAAAAAAAGTTGATTAGTGTTAAATATTTCATTACAATGAATAATACATTTAAAGTGAACGGGATTTTAATTACTTTAGTAATTTAGAAAATAAAAAATGCATTCTAATAATAAAAAATTGTAGGGGTTCGAATCGACCCCCGCGAGGGGATCTCTGCCAAACGGCCAATTATACTAGCGATATATCACTATTTATTACGTTAAAATTCTCAATATGTAGCCAAGTATCTGTTGATACGCAGTGGGCTCGTCGCGTCGTACGTATTCTATCGTCTCCTCCACGTATCGCGATGACACATACATATATTATTATTTACGTATTAATATACAGATTTGTCGAATGTATGTTTAATACGCAATACGACATAAACGCAGATCAGAATTATTTTTTCGGTATTAGTTTTTCATCATACATTTTGTGTGTGGCTAATACTTTTGTTATATCTACAAATATAACAAAAAATATTAGTATTACCAGATACAAATTGTATGGGTGTATGATTTTTTAACGGTACATTCCAAGGTATTGTAATTTTCGGCCCTTTTTCCATTTGTATCAATTTTTCATAAAATATAAAAAAAACATAAAAAATTCAATTAAATAACAAAATAAAATTAGTTTATTCTATTCATTCCGCTGTTCCTACAATCTTCATAACATCTACTCCTATCCATTTCCTATTCTAAATATCATATCTAACGTCATCCATTGATTGTTTTAGTATTAATGATTAAACACGCCGTATTTACTATTTCGGTTTTCCCCTTCATTTGCCAGTAAAACAAACATTATATTTAAAAACACAGACGAAATAATTGAATAGACTCTTATGTACCTAGACTATCCTAGACTCTAGGATCGAAAAAAATCGAACAGAGAATGAAATACAAAAAAATATGCAAAGTAATATCATTGGTCTTTTACAAAACACGCTTTCGTTTATTAAATTATTTTTATTTAATTAATTAAGTTTAGTATGAGCTTCATTAGCGTGATATTAACCTTAAACAGTTAAGTTTTCATCGATATAATAAAATATCATATGTAACAAATCTATCAGAAAATAAGTTAAAATTGGTTGTTAACAAACTGTCTAAAACGGCGTATATAAAACAAACGATTACTTAAATGATAAACTCATATGGTCTGAAACGACTCCAGCTCCACTTGCTCTATTAATTTAAGTTAATATTTGTAAATTACATTTTCAAAGACCAAAAAATGTGTGTTTCGGAGTTTCTTTCGCCGTTTCTTTTTTAAAACGATGCCTTTGAGTCGGTGGTACTTTATTGACGTTCAAAGAGAGTTCTGTAAGTATACTTTGAATAAAAACATTTTGATTTTGATAAAACTTATTTTTTTATTATAAATTTCCAAATAGGTTTACAATTTATTTGGGATTCATTTTTTAGTAGTTCGTCTGTTTCTGTATATTTACTTTGAATAAAAATATCATGATCTTAATTAAACATTATTGATATTACTTTTCAAATAGGTACATTACAATTAATTTAGGAGTCTATGTTTCAGTTCGTCTACGTCCGAAAACAGAAACCTAGGGACTTTTTGCTGCGGATCGACAAACAAACTATTTAAATATTCAAATTGGTGTTTTGAAAGTTTGCGGCAGCCGTGTTTGTAGTTCGGCCAGTTGTTCCGATAATCGCTTTCGATCCGGGATACGAATTAAAAGTTGAAAGGCGGACTCAAATTTTTACTTTACGAATTAAAAGTTGAAAGGCGGACCCAAAAAATTTTATTTTACGAATAAAAAGTTAAAAGGAGGACTCAAATGTTTACTTTACGAATTAAAAGTTGAAAGGCGGACTCAAATTTTTACTTTACGAATTAAAAGCTGAAAGGCGGTTCAAATTTTTACTTTACGAATTAAAAGCTGAAAGGCGGTTCAAATTTTTACTTTACGAATTAAAAGTTGAAGGAGAAACACAAATTTTTTATTTAAACTAATTACGTTAATTACGTGTTTGTTTCCTAGGTTTCTGTTAAGGTATTCATCTTCCAATAGATAACACGTGTACGATTAAATTGTACTAGTGTAAGTAAGCATCAATGTACGACGCATATTATTCCATATATAATCGATTATTTGATATAATAAATACAGTCTTGCTAAGAACTTCGTTCGTTTCACTTATCTCACAAGACCCACCTAGTTATTATGTACAATAATAAATACATATTGTTTCATGATTGATAATTGAAAAAATGGAATTATTTAGTCTTATTAATGTTAGTTTTAATAAATGTATCTTGTTTTGTATTTTAATGGATTTCATTTTGTCTAAATATGTTAAAAAAAAAGAAAATGTCACTTTAATAATATTATGTTTTTTTTTCTTTTGGATGGATGTATTATTTATTTATTCATAACCTGCCGCTTTTTATTTTGCAGCACCCTTGACTTCTTTTAGATACATAATCTTTTACAAATGTTTAAATATGTCTAGTTAATATTGTAAATTAAATATATATACATGGTAATCAGAGAAAACAAAAACAATGATAAGTTTCTATCAATTATAGGTTTCTATCAAGTCACATTTATGTTCCGATAAACATCAAATCTATAATAAAATAATAATCAAATTCAACTAAATAAATTCTAGAAAACCATTGTGTACGAAATATGCATTGAAGTCGCTGTTAGAAGCCTGTTATTTTTATTGTTTGCATTTAATTAAAAGTAATTGGCATATCTTTGTATGGGGGAGGTACCTACTATGTTCAAAAATGTACAAAGATTAACCAGTTTTTCCTCGACCAAGGGTCGACAATGGTACATTACTTGTACTTGTATCTTATACAATTTGAAATTACACAAAAGGTACAAGTGACGGATACAAAATGTTTCTATTTTATTGTTTAAGAGGAGTATAGGATCTCTCCCTCCCTTTTGCCCATTAGCGTATACCATTGGTCAATGTAATGAACATTTTTTTTAATTAATTAACTATAAAATGAACTTAAATTCATTTCGAAATGTATAATTACCTAAAAGCAAGGAGGAAGTCTAGATAGCTTTGACACAGCTTTGTTGGAACACTCAAAAAGCTTTAAGCTCGAAATCTGGAAAAGTTTGATGAGATCCCGAACAAAGCTCTATTAAAACCTGAAATCTTATTCATAAAATAAAATTTTACTGGATTTAATTTAATTTTTGAAAAAGTTGGTATCTTTGTTTTTATATTGATTTAATGTACCAAATTCCCATTACTATTATCATAGTAAGTCTATAATACATTATAAAAACAGAGTACTACACGTTTTAATCATATTTAACTCGAAGTGACTTTTCAACAAAAACTTTAAGTATTTTGAATAATTAATTATCATTAATTATATTTAACATGACGTGAAACTACTTTTAAATAACAATTTAAAATATTTCATTATTATTAATAATGATCTAGAACAATCATCACAAATCTATATATTTTTTTATTTTGACCTAAATATATCTTAAATTCATTTAATACGTTTATAAAAGAAACATTTGACGATATGTTTAACCAAGATTCCACTAAAATCATTACTTCCTTTGCCGGGTTAAATTTTGTGTGTAAAATCGGTTATATTTTTGTGTTTTACATACTATTATATTATATTCTTCTTTGTAGTTCTGACAAAATGGTATGTTTTGTATCGTAAACACTTAAAGGGAGCGTATTTATCTCAATCGTCTAGTTCAAAACAGAATCTTTGAGTAATGCCCTAATGAAAGATAAGATACAGATTTGGACGGCAAACCATTCTAAATGTATATTATCAAACTGTAACAGTTAATCAACAATATAACTACTAGTTACTAAAATAATAGAGTGTAATAAAAAAACCTAAATTATTCTTGTATTGGATAATAATAAACGTAATCATAAACAATGAAAAGAAACCTGCCATATATAAGGACAACAATTATACTCCGGTATTACACTAAAAAGCATTTACAAAAGAAAACATTTCAGATAAAATTAAGGTATTTATTACGTAAAGTGATAGCAATATAATAGATAGCAACTCACCGATATCAGTTTCGTCTTCGGACGGTTTGTAGAAACTCAAGCCAAGCGAGACAACGGCGGCCACCTCCAGAATGATGAGCGTTACGTCCTGCAGCGCCTCCCATACGAGGGTAAGGAACGTTTTAGGAGGCTTCGGCGGGATCAAATTTGAACCGAACACTTCCCGCCTGTGTTGCATGTCCGCTTTCGAACCGCTAAGACCTGTGACCAAAGAAAGATAAATTTAAATACAGGTGAAGATACAAAATTAAACAAATGAAAATTAGATAAAAAAGGAAACGTTAAATAAATGTTATGTTACGTAAAAGAAGTTAGAATTTAATATTTGTCAACAGATACATCTGTTTTACAGAACTATCAAGTTGTTAGAACGTGTGTTTTAAAAACGGGGAGAAAAAAGAAAAAGGAAGGAAGAAGATACCAACACCCGTTTCAAGCGTAAATCAATTCTTATTTATCAGTTAAAGGTATAGTTGCTCATTTATAAATGAAGCAAATACCATAGTATCGCAACAACAGCAGAGTAGCAACTCATCTGTGACCGACATTAGGTCGACCTGTTTAGATGACAGAACTCAGCATCAGCTAGGCTGCATACTCCTTTGCCACTTCTATCAGCTATTACTATTGAACTTTTATCCAGAACGTATTATTTGAAAATTACATCCCATTTATATTGAAATTTCGAATGTAAGTTCAAATTAATAAGCAGAATTATTAAATTATTATCGATACAAAGTAGAGGATTTCCATGATGGCAAGTCTGTTGCTATGACATGGCAACTGCCATAGAAACCGACTTGCCATCAAGTTACACAATAAGCGCCATTCAAACAAATCTAATATTCAGATATGAATGAAACGGTCGCTGGGTACGTGATATTTTGCGGTGGTAATAACTTCTCTGTAAACTTCACGATTAAGTACTTTTGTAAACTGTGTGCATACAAAATTGAGCTCTATAGTTGCAACGGTAGAGTCTCATTTCGCTTACTACATTGAAAGAGGTAGAGTTGAGATTTAAAATTAGTAGCGCTTCAAAGGCGGTGGCTTAAGCCGGGATAAAAGTTCAAAGGGATTTCGGTTTGTTTAATATGTATTTGTGTAGGGAAACCCCCGGTGCCTCCATAATGAAAACTGTAATTATAGCTTCATTAATATGTAAGGGACTCTTTACACTTATTGATGCGGATTCGGTTCTATTCGGTCGGATTGATTAATATCTAAGGGATTGTTTACACTTATTGATACGGATTGGGTTTCATCCGTTTTGATTGAGTAATATCTAAGGAATTCTTTACACCAGAATCGGTTTTATTCATTCTGATTGATTAATATCTAAGGGACTCTTTATACTTTCTGACGCTAATTCAGATTAGTTCGGTCTGATAAAGCTGAATATTTTTTTCTACTAACGTATCTTGTGTCAAGGTCACATATAAAGAAGAGTATACGAACACCCAGACCCAGGACAGAAATTTCAATTAGTTTGTCTGGTCGAGGATTGATTCTAGAAATCCTTGTGAGACAAACCGCCATGTGATGCGGGTACTCATAAGAGTGTAAATTACGTCATTAACTCAACACGGCACCAACATATACACTTTTTATTTAGTTTATATTCCTTAACTAGCAAAAGAGACTTAATAAATATATATAAAATTATTTAGCTAATCAGCTACGCATATATAATAGATGACTTTGCTATACATAATATAATTCAACTATATACAAAGCTATATATAACTTATCCATATATATAATAACATTTACCTCTCAAATATGTATCGGATATTGAGTTTGAGCGAGCATCCTAATATTGTAAACACACGGTTGTAAAATCGGCACACTGAGAGACCGGAAGTATTGAAATAGAGCGATAATCGTAAAACATAGTGGTGCCATTGAACGGCTGTTACTAATATCGACGTAAATATTACGTGTACGTAAATATACCTCTAATGATCAATCCATTAGCGTTTCATCAAAAAAATGCGATACTTAACCCCTTTATTATTAAAAATGATGAAAAATATTAGCAACCATTAATAAAAAAAATAGGATAATTTTGGGTTTTTTTGTTTCTGAAAATTGGGCAAAATCTAGAGCACTGATTCCCAAAGTGGTAATCGACCCCCAGAGGTCGATATCGAACTGCAAAAGGTCTATATTACGACATTCTCATTCTACCATAACTAGCAAAATGAGGTACACTATATTAGCTATTAGTATATGTATATCAATATAATTGTCTCATTAACTAATTTTAAGATTTTCATCATTGTAAATATGAGAATAAAGCTATATGTTATATTTTCTCACAAGGTGATATTTACCACATTATAACAAGGGGTTGACACCTGATGACCTATATATATTTGGTTACCATATATTTTACATTAATAATTTCAAATATTTAAACGGTTAGAAAGAATAAAGCAGTTAAAAAATCAAGGGTGCTGCATTTTAAACAGCAGCAGGATATAAATAAATAAAAAAAACTTGATGACCTGGAAGACAAGGCTACAAGCTACAAGGACAGTTTACGCATCAGTCCCTCGCAATATAAAATTGATAATTTAAATATGTCACGATTGAGGTTACACACACCAACAATAAATGCAGCAATAAATTTGAATGGTAACAATTTAATATTAAGTGGAGAGGGGGTGTACTAAAAACGGAAAAAATAAGGTGGTGTACGAGACAAAAGTTTGGGGACCTTGGTCTAGAGCATAATCCACTAAGCTTCTTTAGGGCTCTCTCAAGATATATCTTCAGATAGGTTAGAAAACTTTAGAATCATCAACAATATAAAATAGATATTATAAATTTTCTTAATTCCATATTTTTCTATTGGATCTAGATCAGATACAAAACTTTATATATATAAAAAAATATATAATTCAGAAAATTCCCATTTGATTGACACCGCCGGTGATACGACATCTGGTTCATATCTCGCGCATAAAATTGCGATCGCTGTTCAACGCGAGAATGTGGCTAGCGTCCATGGCAACATGAACCCGTTTAGATTGTCTCCGTTAGGTGTTTATTATAATTAGTTTTAAGTTTTTTGCTTTTTAATGTAAATAAATTTCTTTCGTCGTTAATATTCAAACTACAATAAATACAAAGCAAGGATCATTATTTAAATACCCCTTTAGATTGTTAACGATAGTATTTTTTACATTATTATAATAATTAGTTTTTTTTTTGTTTAATACAAATAATTTTCTTTTCCTTTTATTTCCAAATCAGACAAAACAAAGGTCACTATTCTAAACACGTGTATTGATTTATCCGGCCGTGTAAATTATCGATCGATCGCAAAAGTTGCGATCGCCGCGTCATAAACAATTCAAAGCGGCGTTCTTGTAGCTAAAAATAAGTCTGAATTATACATAGGAGGGTACCGCCCATCGATGCATAACGAGCCACAGCCTTGGTTACAAGGCTTTGAGAGATTATTTATTTTTGTTATGTCACAACGACCGAGGGAAATCTGCATATGTTACATCTAAGTCACGGTCAGAGAAATGTTAATATGGTACGGTAAGGTTCTGTACTTTCGAAGATAAATTGAGGAAGTTTTTCATTTTGTACGTTGAACCAAAATGCTTGTAAACATAAAATTAAACTTTATATATAATTAAAAATCTAACCAAACCTGTTTAGGTTAAAAATGATAATTTTTTCATGTTGGTATCGTGAAAGTAAATATTAAAATAGGAGAAGAAAATTATTTGGTACATAAAATTAAACATTATAATTATATTAAAAATCTAACCTAACCTAAATCTACCATAAACATGTTTTTTCATTTTGATATCGTAAAAGTAAATATACGGAATCAGAAAAGAATTTAAAAATGTCAGAATAATCACTTTTTAATGGCATATTTTTGATAATAATTTGAAAAAAACAACAATTCAGTAATTTTCCCTTAAGATAATATTAAATTATAAATATACTTTAATACGATTATTTAAGAATATAATGAATACAGCACGTTATATGAGACTTCCGTTGTTACGTTAATAGATAACGTAATAGAATAACTATGTACGGACCACATATTCACGACCACTATTTCACGGTACTTGTACAATAAAAACAGGTTTTAAACGCAGTAAACCTAATTATATCTATACTTAATCTCTACAAATAACAAACAAGTAAATTTTACTGACGTTAAGGCCGAAAATCTAACTAATCAATGATCACCGCTTAACATAAATCAATCCTTCTTTTTGCGAGAAAAAAATGTTTATATACACGTTAATTAGATGAATGAAAACCTTAAGACTAATTACAATAAAAACTTAACCTAAATATCTAACGTACATTTAAATACTATATTTACGTAATTTCAACATATTTTCTATGAATAAAATATTTTATATATGGCATGCTCAGCCATTTTACAGACATCTGTCGGAGCGGTCAAGCGGCTTCACGAATGACCAGAAGGTTGGTGGCGCTTACCTCGACTAAAGGATTAGTATGGCTATTCAACGAGATTGTCAGCGTTTTGGGAAGTCATCTTAAGGACAACCATTTCGATGAACCTTTTTATATTTGATTACCGTAACATATATAATATAAAGCAAAACATGTTATCTTAAGGTCTTTTAAACAATTCGAGTATTTTATTTACCGTTCTCTATATTTAAATTCTTATTTCAATTATGTTACTACTTTGAACATATAAAACGGGAACAAAAATTGTTTATTGGTCATAAATTAGGCGAGTCATGCGTTGTAAAATGAGTCTCTCGTGACCGAACAAACGTGTACACAACCGTGCGATAAAATTGCACCGGCGATAAAATTAAAATAGGGCCCTCGACCGAAATTCGGTCCAGAATTAATCCGGGTACCCGTGATAAAACTATCTATTTTAAAATGTGATGTGCCCGTTGTAGCTTATAGAAATTTTTATATCGTGATCGAACATTCCTAACTGATCACAATGTTCATATAATTTCAAATTCAAATTCAAATTCAAATATTTTATTTCATTGTAAGGTATTTATATACACTTAATGAACGTCAAGGGTAC
>DWON01004843.1:0-15691 GCA_018251015.1 Phocides pigmalion okeechobee | reverse complement strand
CCACCGCTGCCCTCATAATCCGCCGTAAAGCATTACTTGTGTTTCGGTTGGAGAGGTGCGGTTGCCGGCTACACTTTTAAACGAGGCGACCATGTTAGTCCTCATGGGTAACAACGTATCTACGTTCGAACTCAGATAGGAATTCTGTCGTATTTGGGTTATACGTGGATATCTATGGGCTGCGACTACTTAACTTCAGATGGTTTGCATGCTCGTTTGCTACTCTTCTCACATATAAAAAAGATAGAATACCCTGGGGATTAAAGAAGCCAGTCATCCAAAATGAATAAGGTCTCATTTGAAAACACCAAGACGAGAACTGAATGTTCCTCTCCAAAAACTCGGTAAACCAAAAGCCAAGCGTAGATGACGACCACGAGCTTCTAAGCCAAATGTTGGGCACTTTTGCATCGTAGATATTATCTAGAGAATCGCGAAGCGCCTAGTAAAAAATCAATAATGTTAAGCTATACATTCATTGAAGGTAACAAAATGCAATGCTTAAAATATAGAGTTATTGGTAAGCAACAAAATAGTCGTGAAATCAATAAACAAGTAACCATAAACGTAAATATCAACTTAATATTAAGTAACTAATGCCGTCAATAAATCTGAAGTCGATTACAGATTTATTGTTGCCTTCGTTATCTTCACCTTATTATTTACCATTCAAACAGAAATACCGTTATTAAAAAAGCAGAAGTAAATGTTAATTAAATAGAAAAAGGTTTGAAGTTGCGATAGTAAAGCTATTATCGGGCTTGACATCAGTGAATAGTCAATATTGTTTATTTATCATAAATGTATATCATACATACGATAAATAAACAATATTCCTTGAAAAGATCCTTAGCACACAAATAACCTTTTTTCGTTATATGGTATTAATTACTTTGTGAGCACTAACCTCATTCATAATGATTGTACCATCAATGGCAAGTAACAAATCCTTTAAAGTAGTTCTGACGAGAGATATAACCTTTTGCATACGATCAATCTCTTGCCGCAAAAATATTACCATTGAATTAAGCACGCCATAGTATCTCAACCTAAAAATAAAACTCGTATAGCTTGTTGGCATTTTTGATAAGTTCTTCGTGTATTTTTAAATTTCACTTACCTTTCTTTAACTTCATGGGGATCGAAGTTAGGTGGAACTTTTTCGAGCATTTCCTTACTTTGTCTATATACTGAAGCTTCACGTGTTTCTCCACCTCCCGAACTGGATTCCTTAGGCTGGATTGAAAGAATTGTATCCAACAATTCTTGAGTCATATTACGTTGATATCTATGAGGTTAAAATAATAAAATGAATCTTGCGTCCGCTAACTTGCACATATTATGTTGATATAATAAATCAAATCTTTGTAATTTAGATCTAAAACTACTATCTAATGATTCAGAATATGTCTATGTCTATCTAAAACTCAAATCTGGAAATTAACTACATTTCATGTGCTTAGCATGGGCCAACTTTTAAAATCATAAGGGAAAAGCCATATAAACAATTAAGTTTTATATCTCATAACTTGTATAGAATCTTAAATAATATAATTGTAGAGCAAATCGTAATCATACGTAATATCAGCGTTTGTGTGAAGACCATAAGCTTGCGGTGGATCAACAGTTTTCATCTTTTCAATCTCTTCAATGTATTCTGGTATATTCTTAAACTTCATTATACCGTAGCCTTTATAAAATTGGAATTCCTCCGAAAACAACTGATCCGTGAACCAGACCCTACAGAATGTACCTAGTAGACGATTGTCGTAATCGTCAGTGACTCTTCCCCCGTACTGCACAGCAGATACCATGTACCTAAAACATGCAAGATTTTGTCGTTAATAAATAGTAATAAAAGACAAACAATAATGTGAAGTACGATTTTAAACTGATATTATCGCGGAATCCATACCCGTTATATACAATTAAAATATTGTGATTTTTTTAGGTAAAGACAAACCGTCGAAGATGTAAAATTATGAAGCTTTATTTGATGCGCGCAAATTGGAGGTGTAATTGTATTTATATTATTTTTTGGCCAGCTAACTTACCTACTCTTGCATTGTATCATAATTAGATTAAATGCCTCTAATAGTGTGAACACAGATTGTGATATAGAATATAATGATATTAATTGTAATCCTTCTTACCGTACGGTAGTCCAACTTATGAATTGTCCAGGCTCCAAAGCATCAAGGTGGTTTTGCACAAACATACAAGAAGCCAGCCAGTCAGCAGAGTTGAATTCATACGGGATGTTCCAACCAAGAGGACCGAATTTACGTCTCTCTTGGACAACAGTGTGTAGGAAAGATATAGTGTAAATGAGGGGCAAATAGAACGGACTGTCGCTGTAGTCTAGGAAGTCCTGGCTCATAGAATCATACGTTCTCATTAAACCAGCTTTGATACCTAAATTTAAAGTACATAAGAAAACAATAAGTAACAAAAAGCTAAAGGATGTTTTGTTTTTATTCTGCTATTAAAATTTAAACAAAGGAACCATTAAAAGCCAACTTTACCTGAAGGAGGTTCGCAAGTGTATTTTATCGACATTTGCAACATTGTAATCGGAAATTTAGGATGCACTTCTGTAGTAATCCAGAGTCTATAAGGATGTGAGTTTTTAATTAATTTACTAAACACATAAAATCAAAATAATTATTACTCAGAATGTAAAATGATGACTAACCTAAAGGTTTCATGAATTTTCTCTGGTTCTTTTTCTAACTCTGCAAATTGTTCCATAATTTCAATCATGTATTCCAATCCCAAGTGGCAGTTTTGTAGCAATACCCATAGTCCCTGAAATAAAAAATCGTATAATTGTGCTGAAAACCTCAATTCATTCATCCATTGCGGAAAATCAGATACAATTATTTATACATATATAATATTTAGACACACAGGTCATTTTATCCGAATCCAGACAGTCTATAACACAAATAGGATATATATAGTATAACAGAAGTAGTCAAACCACAGATGAATGTTTATTTCTAAATAGGTATTTAATAAAAATACATCTACACTTTATACGCATGATTCTATTACTTACCCTGAGTGAGGCTTCAAATCAACACCTACACCAGCCTTGCAGTCAGAATAACTACCACTACATCAAAAGGCCCGATATATACTCGCCATCTACTAATAGGAACAAATTACGTGAAAACCCGAGTATATAAAAGATCACTAAGGTCATTTACCTCCTTTAAAGCTCGATCTATAAGCTTTCTGGCATGGACTTCTTGTCCTTGACCCATAGAAATAGACGAACACAGGCATTCCATGCGCTTGGCTGTAGTTTCTATAGATGGCGTGGGATCTGATCCCATCGCCAAAAACCCTATAAGCGGTACTAAGGGGCGAGATTCGAGAACCATGTGCTGAAAGAATACATAAGTAAAATATATTCTAATATGTAGATCATAACTTCACAACAGGATTCCCTGTATCGTCGGTGACAGACAAAAAATACTTGATGCGTGCCAGAAGTCCAAATTCAAATACCTCATTTCGATGTATACAACTTATAATATCGTAATGAATGTTAAAGGCTACATCTGAAAGCAATTGATTTATCGGTTTTGAACGCCCGTTTGACCAAGGGTTATCGCGATTAAAAATCTGCCGGAAAACGTTTTAATTGTCCACATGAAATTACATTAATTAACTAATACTAAATCTGTTTGCTTAAAAAATATAATTGAAATTACCTCGTAATTGACTATGACCGCTTCAGAGAATCTAGCCCCCATAGAATTAACCACGTATTTTCTGCAATCACAAAATTAATATAAATATTTGCTGATATACCTAATAAGATAATATTTAACAATAATAACATGTTACTCGTAAATATCTTAAACATAAAAATATCTTTTTGAAATAAACGCAATCAATTCATTGCAAAATATACCCATGATGCTGGATTTATCGGATGGTAGAACTAGAGTTTAACCATGCAAGTACTAACGCCGTTCTCATAATCCGCTATTATGTAATTTTTTGTTTCAGTTGGTAAGGAAACATAACTGAAATGACCAGTCCTCAGGAGTACAACCGTATACGCCTTCAGACACGTTTTGAGTCCTGTTTGAGGTTGGAAATGGACATCCATGGACTGTAGAAACCATTTAACATCAGGTGACGTGCACTCTCGTTTTTTACTCTTCGTTGAAAAAAGATATAATTTGCCTCCCACATGTTTCAATATACGCGTACTTTGTACATAAAGTAACAGTAGTTCCGCTTTTACTTACAAACTCTGCGCCAGCGTTCTATCCGGACACCATGAACGAACAATCAGTAACTTTCTAAAAACGTCCATACTATTGTATCCGTCCGGTAAGGGTTCATCTTCAGGCGCTTCTTTGTCGAACCTAAGCACAAGTTATTGAGCAATTAAAAATATATTTTAAAGGACTATTTACGTTTGGACTACTATTGAAGTTATTGGGCAATTTAAAAAATATTTTAGGAACTATTCGTGTTTCAATGAATCAATTGTGGCTTGAAGTAACCGTTTAGTTACTGTATTTGCGATCTAATTTCTTTTAATATACCTTTGATGATAGATGAATTTCAACAATAAATAATTAACATATCTAGGAAGGTAATTAAATAAACTATGCCCAACTCGAATTCACCTTGTATCCACCTCAGCATTATTAATTAGCAAAAGTACCCATCTCCTTTATTGTTAGCATTTCCTAAAGCATTGCCCAGTTAATTCTACGATCACGAACTGGTCCTATTAAGTAGCCAGTTATCATCAGTTGGAATGCATGCACGTTTGCTACTTCCATAGTAACATAGTGTTAAATAAAAAGCACTGGTAAAACAGCAACACTCAGTGTACATATTAGGTATGACGAGTACTGTTATTTAAGTAGGTTCCGGTTCTTGTCCATTGAATAGTGGTAGTAAAGCCCGTTAAGGTGGATACACACATATCCATATATTATTTAATTCAATTTTATCAAATTTTAGAAATGTATTCGTAATTTCTTCTTATACCTATGTGCATTGTATGCCCGATATTTTCATAAAATTCTATGCATATAATGTGTTGAGGTATGTGCTGGAATGTACTCTTCTGATTCGAACCACACTATTTGCTGCGTTCATTGGGCACGAAGTGGAGGACGTAAATTGCTGGATTCTAATGAAATCGTCAATATTTAGCGCTACGAAGTTTAACGTAGACCGATTCGACTGGCGCGGATGATATACTATGTATATGTACGTGAAATGGTGGACGCTTCAAACCAACAATTTGAGCGTGTGCTTAAAACGCTACAAGATAGTGGTCTGTACGTATTGTGAAAATAAATGTTATGTACGAGACAAGTGAATACGGCGCGAGTAGTGCACGCGGTACAGATAAGTGTCCGTCTACCTCAAGAGTCCTTTAAACATTTATGAACATTTATGTTGACAGCTCTGTAAGTTTAATACCTTAGCAAATAATTGAATAGTGTTTTAATATGCTCTTGCGACTTCGCAGCTATAGTTAGTGCTCACCTCTACAATATAATTATATAGCAAACCAACAATGTACCGTATTTTACTATAGAATACTTTATTAAATTAAACAATCTTACCATGTCTTCCAACCTTTTTCATTATTCGTAACTTGGTTTAGTATATTCGTGAATTGTCGAAGACCAGACAATTGAACCAGATTCAACCACGACATGTCTGTTACCCATTTAAATGGTTTTGGCGGACAAGCGTTTAAATCTAAAGCTGCACCCCCTATATAAAAATTATTATATTAAGCGATTACATATGCATTTACTACTTCTAATTCGTTAAGCGACAGCATAAAAATTGCACATACAATGTATATTTGGTCTCACCCTTAATAAATGTTTGGAATTCATCGTACGATACATATTCCTTTTGCAAATCGATTTTCAGAGTCAACAAAAGCGTAAATAAATACTTGTGTTTCTCGTAGAACCCTCTGCTTATGTATTTAAACACATCGAACGTCTGAATAGTTAAAAAATAATGTTAAAAACTGTTTCTTCTCATCTGAATCAATATTTCTATATTCAAACATATCAAAATACGATAAATAAATATAATAACTGCCTTAATTACAAAACTCAAAAATAGCAAACTATCTTTTTTGCCAACAACAAATACATACTAGTTCACAAAAAAATACACCACCTGCTACAGTATTCTTGAGGAGAATGACTTTTATAACTCTTGCTTCATTAATTATCCATTAATTATATTTTCAATTATTATGTTCAAAAACATAATTTACGTAAAATTTAAAACAAAATGTAATGAACGAATTAAATATTTAAATAAGATATAGATATTTATTTGTCCACTAATATATGTATGTATATATGTATTTTAAATTAAGGCTTACCAAGTAATCAATAATGAATGCAATTCGTCTGCTAGTGATTGGACTCTGAGGCGACCTCTCCATAGATATGTCGAATCGTTCCAAGAACTGCGCTAGTGATGTTTGGTACATATTACAGACAAGAGACATGTTGCAAATTAAGAAATATAATACTGATCCCCGGGTGGCTACTGGTCTAAACTCCTCTCGAGCGGCGTTAATCTTTATCTCCGTCTCTTTTGCCACATCTAGTTTTTCTTTTACCTATTTATTCAATAGTATTTTAAGTTTATAACCTTTCTTTATATATTACAAAAGCATTATTAATATCATTATAACTTAATAGTTACTATTACTTAGAATATTTTTCAGAGTTGTTTAATATGATTGTGGAATACAAGATCAGATTATAAGTATAACAGGAACCCAACAATCGAATTTCAATATTTATGCGTGTTATTAATACATTAAAGATAAATATTATAAAGACTTTCAATAAAATGTTAGGTCTATTGGTAGACCTAACATTTTATAGTTAGTGTATAGAGATACAGACTTAATTATTCTGATAGTCAACCTGACTCTCTCACGGAATAGTAGTAATGGAGTAATACGTTGTAGATAATGATTAAGATCTGTTTTATACCTCCGTTGCCGTAGCTTTGGTTACATTAAGCACTTGAATGAGCGATACGTCCTCAACAAGAGATCCTTGTATAGTGGTCAACTTGTGTAGCAAGTTAGCTTCTAACTCCTGCATCTTGCGCCTGTTCGCCGTGACGTCCATGATAAGTTGCGTACGTTCTGCTTCCATCTCTGCTTTTTCCGTTAATATTACACGACCCAACAACTGATCTTCCAGACCTAATGTTAAAGATATTAAATAGTGTATTTTAATTTTAATAAGAATTAAAATGGTAGACTGTACACCATAGATGGATTGGAAAAGACGACAGCCGTTCTTATAATCCCCCGCAAAACAATTCTTCTGTTTCGATTAGAAAATAATTACCAGGTAAAATACTGTTTCAGTACTCCAGGATAACAATACATATTTTCGTACGATTTCAAATGAATGAAAGCCTGTTTTTACTTATGACGTGCATACAGATGTCCCTGAGATACAGACACTATTTCACATTATGTTGCCTGCACGTTCATTTACTATTCTTCTCAAATAAAAAATGTAATAAAAATAAAAATATAAAAAACGTACTTTACGCTTTTTCCTACTTTTTGTGTAAAATTTCCAAAAAAATGTGGAAATCAAATCTATACATCTCTGAATTTTTATAATTAATTTTAATTTGCGAGCTTTATTCAAAATTAATTACCTTGCATAGTAACAGTGAAGTCTATGATGGAAGTACGCGCAGAAATTTCAGGGGTATAAGCAGGATTCGGTAACTTCGTTGTAATGTATATTTTATGTCCAGCAGTCACATCGATTTCCTTGTCCCCTAATTTTACCTAAATAAACATTGTAAAATAATCTGTTGATTAATTCCATACCAGTATTTTAGTAGATTACTAATTCTTAAATACCAATCCCATACTTTGTAGGAAGAGCCAATTTTTATATAATTTCTTTCAAGAATATTATCCAATGCTGGGTCCAATTCTTCAGCAACGTCTTCTATTAACAATGGTCGGCCTAAGGAGACGCAATCCTCTATATGATTTCTGAAATAAGAAGAATAATTAAGTTATTTATTTTGGTGTAATGAAAGAATAAATGTATGCTTCAGATAATTGTTTTTATATTTGAATATCACCTGAAATATTTATGGTTGAGAGTAGTAACAATAAGGTCATTGTATTTCTCCATGTTTTTAATCCAAATCTTTCCCTGAGTTTGTGGATCTATGAGCAATGGGAAACGGGATGCTTTCGTCACGATAATGCCATTCTGAATCGACAAATCGTCCGTTGGCAAACCACACAAGTTCCAGTCTCCTATCTATATTCAAAATAATCTTTTAGTTTATTATCGTATTTATACATCCTCGAAATACTTATCACATTTAAGAATGTTCAATCAATATTAGCATTTTGTTTCTACTTGGTGTAAAATAATATAACAATACCGTAGCAGTGTCAGTTAATTGTTCCGTAATATTCAAATTCATTGACACTGGTATTTTTCTTCGTAAAAGCTCATTTAGCCAACTGTTATTAAGAAACGATCGAAACTCTTGATTAAATGGTCCTGCGTACGACAAAAATCTGGAAACATTAATAATCACAATGCTAGAGACGCAGGAATAGAGTATGAAAAACAAAACTGCATGTTCAATTATAATGGTCCATAGGTATTGGTTCTATCTTTAATGAATACTACGTATAAAGAAAATTCATGCTTATTCCATACTCACCCTGTAAGTAACAAAATATCTCCAACAAGCCTTTCTATCTCAGATTTAAATAGTGCGGATTGTTCAGTCCATCGGACCCTCTCTCCACTGAGACCGTTTATAAGAGCAGTTGCTGCATCCATTTTCTGTTGACACTTCGCGGCGTCGTCAAGTACCGCTTGTTTTAATGACATCGCGTCTTCAAATTTCTTCTGTACGTCGGCTAACTCACGCTGAAGTAAAAGTATTTTACTTAATATTAATACAACAATGTTGTGGTAGTAACTTGAATACATTCTCTGATATATTTTTAATATAATATTACACGCTAAACCTTATCTACTGTTGCAAATCGGAACAAAATTCTAAGAATTATAAAAATGTCCTCCAACCTCTTTGGCTTCCAATTGAGCTTCAGCAGACTCCAGCTCTTTCTTCGCAGCCTGATACTTACCTTGCATCACAGCCAGATTGGCTTTCAAAGGCAACACATCTTTGTTTACCGCATAGAACTGTGCCATTGCGATTGTCCAAGAAATAAGACCAGCTACGTTACCGCAAGCTATTTTGGCAGCTTCAAATGTATACTGACTGCAAAAAAAAACAAATATCGTTTAACTTATAATTACACACAAATAAAACTTTTTTATATATCTCGATAAAAAGGTTATTACTTTACCTAAAATTAAAGTAGGGTTGAAGCAAATCAACCATTTCAGCATTAATTTCATCTTTTGGATAAAACTTTAAGTTATTCAAAAATCTTGAGTCTGCCATAACCTGCAGTCATAATTTATAGAAACATTATTTTCTGATTAAATTTAATCTCTTAGGGATACGTTTGTTTATGTCAATTCGAAAATTAACCTTTAGAGATTCAGCCCATGAAGCCAGAAGAAATTGTTTATCGGGATCTGGTTTAATTGAGTCAATCCGTTTTCTGAATAAAAGTATTACAGCATCCATGATAAGAGTAATGAGATATGGAGGCTTGCCCAATTTTCGGACCGTGGCAATATCAGCTGCGTTGATAGTCTGAAATATGGCAACATCTAAGTGAATAGGTTAAGTATAAAGTTGAACTATCTCCTTATTTAAGATAAGATAACCCTAAAAATAAAATAAGATAAATTACAAAACAAGGTTGACTTGTAATCCTTCCATTAAATGTATTGAATATAAATAAAACATTAAATTCACAATACTTAAGGAATATCTACCGAGCAGCCAACTCATTATTTAAAGTATTACATGTGTAAGACTTAGAATAAACACTGTACCAATAAAGCAGCTTCAGCAGCATCAAGTGCTGGTTTCGCCGCTGCAAGTTTGTCTTCAGCAACCGCAGTCTCTGCAGCAATGACGCTCACAAGCTTCACTGCACGGTCTTTTACTGCTAATACTTCCGCTTTCACCACTTCTGCAGCCGCTGCAGATTCTGCTACGGCTGCTAATACCTTAATTGATAAAAATCTTTTATTACTCACTCCACACCCACTCATTTCTACTCGTAAATACTACTTGTTAACTGTTTTCATACGAAGTTATATAGATTTTATACAAATTAGATATCTTATTCACCTCTTCAGCCTTAGCAGTAGCTTCCTTGATCTCTACTTCCTTCAGTTCGAGCTCCTTTTTCAAGACGTCAACGCTTGCCGCCGCTTCTACTAGCTTATCCAAGCCGGTGGTCATTCTACATGACAAAACGCCTTGGTATTATACAAAATAGTTACAATGTGTGCAACTATATCATATTGGGGAAGGCCAAAAAATATTTTCTGCTTCTAAGTCAAACTTTTTTATATATTTTGAACTTACCTTCTTGCCATCTCAGCAATATTCATATGTTTCTCTTTATATAGTACTTTATATCCTTCTAAGAAAGATAGGTACGATTTCGGAGTGACGTGTGTTTGTCTTCTAAATCGGTCATAGTATGTACTACATGTATCTGCGACATTATCTTGAACCATTCCCATTATTTCGATCAGTTGTTGCTTCGTTTCAGCTGAACATACCACCTATATTTACCAATATATGTAATTAATTAAAATATATGTAACCGAGTTATGTACTGTTTCATCTATATATTTGTACTGTGATATCACGGGACAGAATTATGAGGTACTAGTAGTAATAATATCATATTAACGACTCATTGACAATTGTAGACATATCTGAAAATATATAATACTTATTCGTGTTTTATATAACTCAAACTACGATAACGCAAAAATAGTTAAATATTTGACTTCGAACAATAAATATACAAGAGGTTATAATTTACTTGGAATTCAGATAAAAAGTGATGTGCTACTTCAATTAATGCTACTCTCGGCCACTTCTGGAACCAGTCCATCGTAGATCCAGATATAAGCCCTGGGAACTTAAGCGCTCTGCTTCTGAACTTTTCACCCACCTAATAAAATGTATTAGCTATTTTATTTTAATCTCGATATGAAAACATATCAAACTCAAAAGTAGTGAAAATCATATTACCGGAGAAAAGCATAACACGACATGTAAATTGGATCGCGATCGCATGATAAAATATTCATACAAAACGTCAGGAACAGGTATTCTTTTCGGTGCATACTTCTTCATGATGGGAGTGAGCTCGTTCAAAATTTCGTCTTTTATTGAAAAAATAAAATATTTACTTAATCATTTCGTTTTATAAAAATATTCAAAATATTACCAATTCTGATTGTTACCCATTTCGTCCTTGGGGAAAAGATTCGCGATTTCACCCGAACTTAAAATATTATTAAGAAACTCCAGAAATTGTTCATCTTTTATATCGTTGTCAGTGAAAATAAACGTGATACCCTGTCCTTGTAGACCGGCTATGCGATATAATATCTTTATGTCGTCCATAAAATTGTTGACATTGTACGATCTGAAATTATATTTTATTTTAGTACACAAAAACATGCACATCAATACAAGTTACAATTGATAAAAGATAATACACACCTGGATAATGTGATTTGATAAAATGAAAAATTGGCAATATATGAAGCTAATTTCGTTAAACTTTGTTTTCCTGATCCTCCGACACCCACAAGCAATGCGTTACCCCTGAATATATTTAAAATAGCATAATTATTTCCTTGAAAAATATTATATCCTTGAAATAATTATCATCATTAGCACGTTTCTAAGTTATAGTCACTCACCTCGGAGTATTAATAATTCGAGATATAATAAACAGATGCACCATTGCGTCGTGGAAGAATACTAGATCTAAATGTGCACCTCTAACTTGGTCATTAAATTGCTCTTGGAATTGTCCGAGTTTCATTAGCACAAATTCCCAGCTAAAACGAAATTTCATTTGATTTTCTGCCATAAATATTTTTGCACATCGAAATACAGGCAAAATAAACAATGAACAATGAAATTTTCTGTTTTTTTTTTTTATTTTTAAATTTATATTAGTAATTGTAGACGGTTAATTTATGTACACATGTATACTCCAAAAAATCTAGAATTTATCGAAACATTCAACGTAAAGTAACTTTGTCATTCACTTAAATAATATATTTTCTGTAAAAGCAACAATAAAACGTTTTATTGCATAAATACAATCGCTCGCGCTATAAACTTATTATAGTCAATGTTAACTTATTCTTTTTGTAAGTTAAATGAAAACAAAGATCAGAAAGCACACTTAATTCTCTAAGCATTCTTTACCAGTCATTCAGTACTGAGTAAAAATAAAGACGTATAAAAAGTTACTAGTGAAATTTACGTGGGCAATTCTTCATAAATTTTAGGCGCATCAGTACTGAAATCTTCATCTTCATCTCCAGTAGGATCGACTGGTTCTCGCAAGAAGTTGACGAAGAAGGTTTCTTCTTCCGGAAATTCGCTTACCACATCAGGCAATTCTTGCGCAGCAGTTTTCCAAAAGTTTGCAACAAACCAATCCTTATCATCAAATGTTGTGAATCTAAAATAAAAGAAATGTGTTATTTTTGACTAAAACTACTTATATCCATACGTACGTAGTTTATTTGTTAATAAGTGCTAATACATGTTAGCCTATCAAATAAAATATAAATCTTAATTACTCCACTAGTCAATTATATAGTTATTATATTTTATCTACACGTCCATATTACACAAAAATTCAATTTCAATACGACCTATCAGAAATAACCCGCAGACATTCATGGAACCACAACTTGAGAGCAGTTTTGACAGTTTGCAATTCCTCTTTCTTGATAAATAGAATCCCTTCCCATATTCGAGAAAGATCGCGAAGATTGAACACATAGTGGAACTTGGCAGGCGTGGGCAACATTTTCGCCTACAATTTTTAAGATCCATAGGATTTATCAATATTAATATATAATATAATAGTAACAAATATCAATAAGATAAGTCACCTTTGTCTGTTGCCAAATAACGCGAGTAACTGATACAAGTCTAGGCATAAAATCTACAATTTTTTTATCGAATCTTGTCTTACAGAAATATCCGGCACTTATGGTCTCTAAAAAATACACGGTAAAAGTAAAGTTCATCATAATAATAAATATATATTCGATTTAATCAGATAATGAATTTTAAAATTTAGAATTATTTTACCAAATATCTTATCCATAGAAACGTTGCTTGGTAAAGTACAATTGAAGATATTAAATTGTCTTTTTAATCTCGGAGGTATATCGTTTCGTCCGCCACCTGTAGATGAAACAAAAGATTATGGTTCACATTTACGTACATGATAAGATGAAGAAATTTGTAAACACTTCCGTGTTCCGTGATCGGTATGTCGAGCTTCCGCTCATAACCCCAAAATACAAAACTGATTTCATACCTGGATGAATCATAGCACCAAACATCTGTATGTCAGCAATTATAATAAAATCTCCTGGTTTGTCCAAAGAGTAAAAACCGCCACCTTCCATCATTTGCCGCACTATTTCATTTGTAACCTTAAATAAATAAATAGAAAAATAACTTAAGACAAACACGTATCTATATTATTATTAGAACATATTAAAACTTTTTTATTTGAAATGTTACAATGTTAAACGATATTTTAATAGAAGCAGTAAATGATTTTTTCATCTGGTATTATATAGTCGCTATCACCCAGAACTATCCATAAATTAATTCAATCCAAAATGATGCATTACTTCCCCGGAATACTATGTTGGAACACCTCAAATTAGTATCTCTCCAATCTGTACACTGGTTTTACAAACGTATAACACACAAACAGAAAGGATTTTGACCAAACTGAAAACATGTCCATAGAAAACAATAAAGCATAAATAAGTAAAATAACACTAGAGTAGTTAGTAAACAGAATATGAAAACAATGTAATAAAAACACATATATACTATATGAAGTTACTTTCAACATGTATAAAATACCTGATCACCCCATTCATTCACTACGGGCATGTTGATATCGTCAACAAAAACTGTCATCGCTCTCCCACCAGGTGGTCCGTACGTCATTCCTACACGTTTCTCCACGTAAGATTCAATAATTCTCTGAAAATTATAATTAGTTATACCATGTGAAGAAACTTTAAGGAATAATAAATAATAGTTAAAAAAACTAATAAACACGCTTTTGTAAAAAATCATCAAAAAAAGTATAGATAAAAAATATAGCAATGTAAAAAAGGGGGTGCATGGTATCAATAGATCACTGAAAAATTACCCCACGCTTTTTTACACGGCAATTTTTTTTTTCTTATTTATCCTTTTTTTAGTTGGATTTTTTATAAAAGCGTGTTGTCAAAGATTCCCTTATGTACACCCTACATACAACCCAAGCTAATAAAAACGTCTTAAAAATATTAGCCAATCTAATTTGCATTATACTTTTAACTTAGCATACTTTATACCTGAAACATATTTGGAGTTGTGGCAGAAGAAAAGTTTATCATCTTAAATAATTTCACTTCATTATCGTATTTCTGCATGTAACTTTTAAGCATAACAGTTTTAGCTGTGCCCTGTTCTCCAATGAGCAACACAGCTTTATTCTGTTTAGCTATTGTTTCGATGAGAAATGATATACACACATTATCGATGTTAGGAACTAAAATAGAAGCATACTCCGGAACACTGTCAGGTGGATAAATGTAATCTTCGACTATGTCTGCCCTGTTTATAAAAATAATTATAGTAGATAAATATAGTTCACATTATATTTCTTGACATTAGTAACTAATACTGCTACACAAAAGTAAAATAACATAGAGAAATTTTTGAGCAAACTAAATTACAAAGGAACACTGCGGAATAGCTAAAATATCTAATTATAATACGAATACTTACCAATGTTGCCATACACCAGCTTCATTTACCATAAATTCAAAAGGCATCACCCATTCTTTAGACTTTGCCCCAGGCCAGTCCATTTTTACGGGCAATTTGGTCATAAACTCCGCCATGCGAGTTCTAGCATCAAGTTCCAATACAGCACCCAATGACCACATCATTGCAAATATAAATAGACGCTCCAAATGTCGATCGGTATGAAGCTCTGTATGAAGAAATCAATTTACCCTTTTGTGCTTTTACATACGTAAGCCTTTATAATCAAATGTAAATTTTCCACAGGATTAAAACAACTGTCTCAAGTAAAATTACTACAGAGCAATTACGACTAATAAGTAGTTGAAAAAATTTGTTGTCTTTTACTTACTTCCACCTGGTATTTCTATTTGCAGTAAGCCTATCAAAACATCAATACATTGTCTGCGGATAAGGAAAGAAATATTTATTGTAAATTCGTGCTAAATAAACTATACAATTTCTAGAAATTTAAGTTGTGTAATTTATAAAGGTGGGAGAACTATAGTTTGACCGGGGTGGTACTACGGCCGCCTTCATAGTCCGCAGTAAAGCATTATTTGTGTTTCGGTTGGAGAAGTGCGGTTGCCAGCTACACTTTGAAACGAGGCGACCATCTTAGTCACTC
>DWON01004842.1:0-15692 GCA_018251015.1 Phocides pigmalion okeechobee | reverse complement strand
ATCCGGATACGTTATACACGGACAGCTCTCTGTTTCAATAGACTGTCCTAGCACTTTCTATTGTCATTTGGTAATATAATTGCTATTATTATTGTAACACTAGATTGCTGTAATTGTTTAATGGTATAAGTCGATAACTATATATTTGGTTAAATCCATGCAGTATCGTTTCTGATGCCCGAAGCGCCCCTATATTTGTATATGCTATGTTCTCTCTATATTCTTATAAGTGTAACTTTAGTATTTTGTTATAGTGTTTTATCCTTCTTTTATGATCTTTCACGTTTTTTACAAGAACATTTATTAAAATATGTGTCTTATAACATATGTTTATACATCGAGCGCATAAATGTAAATATATAAGCCGAGAGCGAAGTTGTTGTGTCTATTCCTGGATGTTTTCTGGCTGGTTGTTTTTGCATCGCACCTCTATCGGTTACATTCTAAATGGTTAGTGTTGCTCAATCCGCTGATTACAAACGTTACTTTGAATACTTTGTTTTACTGACACGTGACTTTCTAGAACACTGCTTTTTTATTTATGTTATTATCTTTAAATCTTTGAGTATACTGTCTGCTTTGCTCTCACTTCATATTAAATTTGCATATCGTTACTATCAAATATTTCATGTTGTTCGTAAATGGGCAAAGTTGTCAAGTATTGTCGCGAAGTTTGACTTGTTTGTCGAACGTCGTTGGCACACGGTCGGTCTTTTTGTTCGGAACAAGCTGCCAAGTGCACTTGACGAAATCAACTAAGTTTAACTTTGACCTCGATAATGTCATAAATTTATGTACATTTTTATCCATTTCCATATGTCGATAGATGCGAATCGATCGGATGAGTTGGCCAGGGCCACGTATGGGTCGTCCATGGCGTCCTGCCAAACACCATGTACATACCTTCAAGTTTAGCTGTAGAATTCTTTAAAGAAAATTATTTTTCAACATTCAGAAAGTAACAAACGAGCATGCAAACCATCTGACGTTGAATGGTTTCTGCCGCCCATGGACATGGACATCGAACGTCAAACAGTATGTAAATCCTGTCTGATATACATAAAAGTTTTGCTGCCCCTAACACAGATGATTGCTTCGTTTAGAAGTGTTGCAGGCGATCGGATGTCTCCAGCCGAAATACAAACTGTTTTACGACCAATTATTAGGGTGACCGTAGTACCTCCTGTTTCGAACCGTTGTTCTGCCTATCTGTATGTTTTTATGATTAAGAATTTTGCCTGTAATTTTTAGAATAAAATTTAGATTGCAATAGGGAAGTCGCTGTTAATAACGTCCTTTTATAAAAATACCCGAAATATCTTACTCGTTCGATTGTGACATAAAGAACAGCTATGATATTGGGTAACAAAGTATAGAAAATTTGAGATAGTCATTCTCTTATAACTTATGCTATATTTTATTCACTTGTGACCTGCTTTCAAAATAAAAATATAGCCAAATGTGTGACACATGAAAAAGTAAATGGTTAGCGTCAATTTAATATTGTCAATTTAGTCAACAGCTGCTAAGTTGCATTGAACTGGAGCATTGGAGAATTTATAATAAGGAATGAGAACAATGTTTTATTTCTTTAAACACCTTACAATTTACAAGTCTCAAGAATTCAGTACTGAGTTTAAAACCTGTGTTATAGATATTCTGCGCTTCTATACATTATACAGTGATAAACAAAAACAGTGTGAATGTGAGTTTCCGCCTCCCTAGTCCTCTTTAAATATTGGTCCTAAAAGCATACATGCAAATTTAATTTGGACATTAGAGTCACCATTTGACAAACGGTAAGTGCGTGAATGTTTAATTCGTTCCTCATTCTCCCGTTCTCCGGTCTCAGACCTGAGATCCGCAGATTGATGAGTCACTACAATTGTTGTCGTCTCCGCAATGTAATTGTTTAAGTTCACTGATCTTTTACGTTGTAGTTGTCGTATGTCACGAGCAACCATTTTACAATTAGTACGTACGTAGTAGTTGGTGATAACCAATTACCGTCCGGAGACTACCGTTGGTAATTAGTAACAAGAATCGCTCTAATTAGAGAAGTTAAATCTACGCATTCATTTACAACACAGACAACGGAGTAAGTGAAACTGGATGGATACATGAAATGTGTATTTAAATAGATTTAGTTTTAAGGTCGGCTCTTCAAAGTACAATTGAATTTTAAAAATATTGTTCTGCGAAGGCGCAAGATTATGAAGCAAATTTGTATTACAGATGGGATGCCAAGAGAATATGAAAGTATGGAAGTTAGAATACAAAATTTGTATATTCCGAGATTATTTTACGCCTATGCTAAGGAGGGGGCTACAAACCAGCTAAAACTAATCCGTCCCTCCCCTCTTTACGCCTATGGTTATTTTACCGGACGTCAGGTCACAAATTAAATGATAGTTACGCCGTATGTCTATCCAGTATCCACGACTTGATGGATGATCAGGATGCGGTAGCGGAGGCATGAGATTACAAGATTAATGACCCGCTTCTATTGTTGTCATCTCAACTGCGATTTACACATGAAAATACATAGCAGATTAAGGTGTTTCCGATACATTTCTCTGATCTGTGTATTATGTTATGCTTGCTTTTCGTTATTTAATATTGACAATACGATAAGTTAGTACTGTCGGTAAATTGACAAGAGAGACATCTATGTTGGTACTTAGAAATAACAAAGTTAAAGTGAAATGTCATTTGTTCAATGAAGAGGCTACACATAAAGAATATAAAATTTATCTACCAATGTTTCGGAAAATGCTTTGCTAGTGAGAACATGCGGCGAAAGAAAGTCCACCAAATGATCGTATTTCCGACGTAATATAGGAGTTTGTTGAATGTGGATATGCATGGACCAGTTAACATCAGGTGACCGGCCCATTTACTGCGTTTCTAAAACAAATCGTTGTTATATGCATAATGTACTTTGTGTTTCAGGAATGAAGTGGTAACTTAGGAAAGATAGTACAATTATCGTACACTTATAGAATAAAACTACTAATATGTATATTTTTACATTGATAAACCATTGATGGTAGTGGATTTTTCAAAGTAGTTTTAACAATAACTTAATGGCATGGATTTTCAAAGCAATGCCTGATATGTATGATGCTACTGTTGGCAGTAGGTTCTATCAGTTTATATCCAAGTACTCTCAATTCCGTCATTAGAGGAAAAGAAAACTAAATTGCATGTAGTGGAATGGTATCGCATTTCCCACGTGTTACTTATTCTCGCCTACCTTTCCCCGGCCAATTGCTAACATCAAGTCTCAACTACCGTGCTCACTGCGACGAACCGACAATCAAGGTCAAAACGTAACTACATATAAGTATAAATCATTTTATGGTTCTACATCAATGTAAGTCGGCTATAAATATAAATAAGCTTAGAAAAAACCAACTACTTACTTGATTACATGTGAGCATTGATTTTTACGGTTCAGTTGCCAAAAGTTTAAAAATAAACCCTTGTAATTTCACTTTCGTCTAATTGTATGACTACCTGGAAGGTAGAAGTTCTGTAAACCACTACCCAATGATGTGGAGCATACATAAAAAGGAAAGAAAATGGGTTTTATTGATAAATATCAGGATTCCGTATTCCGAGTATCAGAGCCAAAGGAAAGTTATTTCGGGCCCCAACAGACAAAAAGCCTCTTGTGTGTTCCATCGCTTTAGTAAACGGCGGAGATGCGAGAATGCTTTCGCACACTTCTTTGACTCCTTCAGTGGCGTCCGGCTTCCGGACCCATCTCAAGGTACCCCACTACATCGATAGCGTCGTGCGGAATAAAAATGGAGGTATTAATACGCAGTAACACATGTAACGGAAAGTTGAAAAAAAAACCACGTATAAGCAAGTACGATATCAATGGATAGGTGTTTAAAAAATATATAAAAATGTATAAATATATTTTTTAATAAACTTAGTTTCGGAGATATTTTGTATGAACAAAATTGTCCATCAGTTCTGTCTTGAACAAGTTACGTTGTAATATTTTTGAGATACGTTATATTTTCGATTACATTGCTCTGACTCCGTAGCTCCACACATTCCATGTTACACGTACTTGGCAGTTTTTTCGTCGTCACATTGTCAGTAACAAGTTTATTTACCGTGCGACTTGGATACCAGGGAAGTTATTTTATGCAAAAAGGATGAAGCGTTCAATTGTAGCGAAGGGAGATGATTTATGTAATAACGAGATGTCGGGATCATTATTTGTACAGAGCTCAGTGCAATCTCACCGAGGGTGCCTTCCGCCTGTTGTCAAGCTGTGAGTGACATATTTATCCTGCTCGTAATTCAACGCTCCTCAACCGTCACTATCCAACGTGACGTGAAAGAAATGATTTTGAAAAGGATTATTTTTAATAGTATATTTTGTATACAACATGAATGTTAATATACACTAACGGGTATTCGAAGATTGATGAAAATCTTATTATTGTCATCCAGAGCTTTTTTTCTTTTTATATGAGAAGAGTAATAAACGAGCATGCAAACCACCTGATGTGATGTAGTCGCAGCCCATAGACATCCACGTACAACCACAAACACGACCGGAATGCTGTCGTAGCTCGAACGTAGATACGTTACTTCGCCTGAGGACTAAGATGTTCGTCTCGCTTCAAAGTGTAGCCGGAAACCGCATCTCTCCAACCGAAACACAAGTACTGTTTTACGGTGAATTATGAGGGCTTTTATAGGAGTAAGGGTTTAACTTCATCACTAATTTACTGAAACTGAAACCTCTGCCGTGATTTCGTAGAATATGCATCATCACAAGTTAATAATTAATTAAGGACAAAACTAATGGCCTCACTAGTTTCGCGTTCCTGTTGTTTGAAGTGTGTGGTTACGAAACGTCGCACCTACTTACGAAAACCTTTAATGTAACTATAACACATCTGTGTGATAACTAATGTGAATACATATATTAAACGTTTGGTTTATTCACAAGCTGTGGCATATGACGATATTTTAATATGACTGATGCGTCAGTCGATTGTCAGCCATTAAACAATTTAAGTGTATTTATGGCGTTTTCTTAATAATTATATTCTTATACACAATATTTGACGACGACAAATATTTCTTGCATGTTTCATAAAATTCAGCTACTTTCATGTATTAAATAGCCTAGGAAACCAAATATAATGTTAAAAACGCATTATTAAAATAATATAGCGTAACAAAAGTCTGCCACGTATTTACAATGTGGGAGAAGTATAGTTCGACCGGGGAAGTATCACCGCCGCCGTCATAATCCGCCGTAAAGCATTTCAAGTATTTGGGTTGGAGGGTGCGGTTGCCGGCTACACTTTGAAGCGAGGCGATCATCTTAGTCCTCAGGGGTAGCAACGTATCTACGTTCGAGCTCAGATAGGATTTCGGTCGTGTTTGTGGTCGTACGTAAGTGACGTGTACGAGCTGCGACTACTTTACATCAGGTTATTTGCATACTCGTTTGCTACTCTTCTCACATAAAAAAAAACGTATGTATTTTGAATATGAGAGCTAGTTTTATGGCCCTAGTGAGTTTTATCAAGTAAAAATCTAAACCCTGACTCATTCGCCTATTCATCAAGACGTGCAGTCAATAACACTAGAAGCTATGAGATGTAACCTGACCCCGATCATGTTAGCCGGCGCGGTTACACGGCGGGCGGCGGGCGGCGGGCGGCAGGCGGCGGGCGAAATGTAACCTTTGATTTCCACCTTTGACCCGCTTCGGTTTTCCTTTAAAGCCTTCTCCGTGCTTTCTACATCCCAACAAACGCATTTCTTACTTCCCTCCCTTTCAATTCCGAACAAAGGACACGATTTAGCACGCGGCGATTTAAAAAATACGAGGAAAAGTGTAATGCTTGTTTTGTTCTCGTTTTGTCGCAATAACTCCAATGTACAATAGTAACTTGCACAAAACCTTCAAAATGAGTCTCGATTACTTCTATGAAATCATTTATTTTACGTGATTAGCGATTCCACTTCACAAAATAATACGACAGTGGATTTTTGTTCTTGCATACGTGCGATATATAATAATAATAATAATGGTTTATTGCCTCAAAAAGTTACAAAAAGTAGTGAAACAATTAATTTAGAATGTTTCATATCTCGTTGAGAACAAATGGGAACGGCTCAGCTAATGCAGACCCAGGGTCTTGATCCAGAGCTGCGCTGATTTTCATCCGCCCCGATTTCCCTGAGATGTGCGGGAGTTGATTGTGTGGGCTCCCCGAATGCTGCCCCTATACATTTTATATTGCGGTACAAAAAAAATAAGAAGATATTTCTCACTGAACTAATGTATGTGTGTGTGTGCGTGTGCGTGTGCATGTGTATGCGCATGTGTGTGCGTGTGTATGCGTGTCGTAGTTGATAATGATTTTCATATTTCAGATCAATCAGTGAAGTAGCCCTTTAAATGTAGGTATTTGTTATCAACTAATTTCATGTTTTCTGCAGCATTCGAATTTGAATTTGAATATTGTATATCGCCGAGGATAAAAGTGATTTTAGTGTTTCTCACCTACGACCCGTTGCTCCATTTTCTTAACAAAACCTCTCGCCTTACTTTTAGTTTACAACAAAGATTTTCCTCTTCCCTGTGTTTCCCTCCTTAGTTTCAGCCGTCGAACAAAGACTTCGTTTCAGTGCCGTGCCTTCAAAAACAAGGACGAGAAAATGGAAAACGTCTGCTTTGATGTACTATTTGCCACTTATTTCAAATAGCATTACTTAATATCGACAGCATTTGACGGGTGGTTGAGCTATAGTTCGACCGGGGAGGTACCACCGTCGCCCTCATAATCCGCTGTGAAGCAACTGTTGTATTTCGAATGAAAAAGTGCGAATGCCGGCCACACTTGCTAGCCAGGCAACCATTTCAATCGTTAGAGGTAGCAACGCATTTATATACGAAGTCTGATAATATTTCAATTCTGTTTAGGATTGAACATGGCTATTTATGGGTTGCCGCGACTACCTAACGTTAGGCATGCTCGGTTGCTACTTTTCCCTCATTTAAAAATGTTACTTTTTTAAGTATTAACTTTGAAGAATTACTAAATTCTCCAATCATGTTATAGCAAACTGTAACATGGTTGGAGAATCTAGTAAATGTCACGTTAGCAGTCGTATAAAAGCCAATTACAGACATTATCACAACACGGCAAAGCGACGAGACGTGAGACAAGAAAAAAATAGACGGCAGTGAAGCCGGCGACAGCGCCTAGTATGTCATAACTGAACGGCCGGCGCGCACGCAATTAGCGCATTAATTACCAATTAACATGATTAAGTAAGACGCGGACGCGTTCTCTCGTGAAAAGTGAAACTCTACTCATTGTCCGCTCATTGCCCGCTCCGTCATAACTACACTAGTGCCTTTATTCTGGCAGCCCCCTTACACCTCTACTCTTGTGTTAGTACAAGGGCAACAAAGGAGCCTGAAAACCCGCTGGTTTAAGTGGTTACAGTAGCTCATGGACATGTAACCTAAAATAGGACTGAAGTCGTAAGTAAGGAGGAATACATAGCCTCTCCAGAGGACTAAGATGTGCATTGCTTGTAAATGTACACGGCAACTACATCTCTCAAACCATTAACATAAAAACTCAGGACGGATTATGAGGGCGGCATTGATACCCTCTCGCTAGAATGTATATAACATTTGAAGTTTTACCAATATATTAATACTAGCTTTCCGCTCGCAGTTCTTGCAATGACGTTGTTAGCTTTTCCTCCCTCCATGGCCGACGTATAAGCCTATAATAGATTTTTATGTCATGAAAATAAACAATCTCACTGCCATCCATGACTGTTATTGCCGATCGCAAATAGAAGGATAATCCTATCTAAAGTAGTTGCATTGCTGTCACTGATAAGTTTGGCACTATAAGTTACTGACCTTAGAGTGAGGCCCTTCTGACTAGAACACGGCAGTATGCTAAGAGCGATAAGATAAATATTGTACTCTAATTCATTTAATACGAAACAAAAATAAGGTTAAGGTTTAAAGACATTTATTCTCATAAAGACTTACATTAGTCACTTACATGAGAACTTTAAAAAGAATAACAAAATATTAATTCGTTATGTTCGTCATTATAAGTATTAGTAGACAATTAACACATTCATCTATTTTGTGTATTTTTGTAAAACGTATTAAAAATAATTCAATCATTCACATATTTTATTCCACATGATTAATTTAACTATATATGTATGTCCTATCGTAATAAAAATATGGTATAATCGATTCAGTATTACAATTTTCGTAATATAACCGAAGTAAATACGTATACTATATACTTATAGAGTAAGTCTGGTGCCCGTAACGTTGGCATGCTAAGTAATATTGGAAATAGTCCAACTTTATGGCCTATCAAGTCGACAGCCTATAAAGTAGATTACTACAGTGTATACGTGTAATTACACTATGTTAATAACTTTGTAGGGAGAGCTGCTATCAACCTCCCGCGACCATAATAGTTATCTCCCTCGAGATCTACAAGGAGGGAGTAATATTCGAGGTAGGCGACAAATAGCAAAATTGATATATTGCACACTATACTTCCAACGAAAACTTTATAGACTTAAACTGCTGGGATCAGCGGATGTTGTACCACTCTGAAAAATAATCTACAAGTTATTTTTTGCAGAAATTATGCCAGGTTCTATTGGATCAAAATTCAAATATCCGCTTTGCATTCGATTCCAGTGCCAACTATTGTGTCCAAATAAAAATCTAAACCATCCTCGGATGCACCCGAAGACACACAAAGAATTTCATTAAAATCATCACACAATCCGTGTGTGTAACGTTCTTCGACGTCCAACTGATGTTGTACGAGTAAATCAATTATTTCGTGACCCTTGCACGCAACACACTATTATGCTTTATACACGCTTCTAATAACACACGAATTATTTGATTATTTGATGTAATTGTATAGGCAGTTTACTTACTTCTTAAGTAGAATTTATGCTAATTCCAGCCGGCATTACGTGTAATTGTACTTGGAAGATTCCAATTATCCACTCCATACATCCCATATTATTCTGATTGTATTGTAATACTTGAATAAATTTGGTTCTTTGGTAAAAAGAAAATTCTTTTCCAGAAAAAATAGTGTCATTACGATTACAAGGGATAATATCATTTGTAAATGATCATATGGTCATGTCCTCAAATCACGTCATTGTCAATAATTTATTACCAGTTTTTGAAACAATGCATCGATAATCTTGAATCAACTCTTGATTTAAACCCTTGCGGTCAACGGTTTGTTTCCTTCGTAACTAAATCCGCGCTGTAAATCCATACAAACGCCCCCATTTCAATGATATCTCTAACGACATCTGAGAACTTGCCATTTGGTTTTCACCTGATGGTTGCGTTTCATATCATATCATGTTCAGTGGGGGCCAACCCTGTGGACGCATGCGACTAAGTAAGCTGCTAGGCATATTTTCCAACTGTGATTACTAAGAACATAAAGCAGTAAAGTAACATTGAAAGCAACTTTATTCCCTACCTGTTGAATTCAGCTCACACGGTTAGGTATCATGGTATTATATAATTATAAAAGTCAAAATTTTCTTCTATAAAGTTATCGCATTTCGCAAAATTTCGCGCAAAATTTCGCAAACATCAAAAGCTAGTGTTTCTTTTGCTTACTATGACTTTTTTGTGGATTTAGTTTTATGTCCAGCAATTGATTAATTATTAAACTCATGAAGTTTTCTCCATAAGGCATTGAATGAGTAAGAAATACATCGGTAGGTCATATGCAGTTTTTGCATGCATCGGTAAAAAAATAATTGTAGATAATTATGTGTATTTACATTTTCTTGCAGAATTAGTACCAATACGTTTACCCCCAATACCAATACCTCATTGTTTTATCGTGTATTTTGAGCTATTATTTGCACAATAACTCAAACTCCAAACAATCATTAACATTCGATTAGCAACATTGTGTTGTGCAAATCTAACCAGCCGCCACCGATATTTAGCCCATAAAGTCGGTGTTGATTTCAATACCTCTATCGCTTTAATCTTTTAATAATTTCATCAAAAACTTTGTTGTGTAACTATACCAAAATATCTGAACGTACTTTTCCGACATTTGGGTAAAATCATAAATATATTTTGGAAGTAAGCAAGCGTTGCTACCTACACACGTGTCGCCTCTGAATGGCCGGACGGAAGTCACGTACTTCATTGCAAAATAGGCACTTACACTTGATTGATGCCTCACACATAAAAACACCAGAACGAGTCGAACGGTGACAGGTATGAGAAATTATGGAAATAGTGCTATTCGGTAATTAACATAATTATAGTGCTAACAATGACACTTTGTTTCATTCAATTTCACGAATGTTATGCTTATACTAGCGATATGTATGTAGATAATTTGTTCAACACAAATGCTCCTAGTTTCTTTTAGAGCTGCGTGTAAGCAGTTTTCTCGTTATATTTATGGTGGAGTTGTTGCTAAAATTGAAGGTACGTTACCTAGCGTATACTTACAAACAATACGTGTGTTTTGTTTATAGTCGTGTGCCCCGGCCGGCAATTAGAGCGAAGCGACCCGCACTTAACGTGAAATGCTTAAACACGACTATTTGCTTAACTATAAGTAGACTCCCCGGCCTGTTGTTGTGAAGCGAACTATTTTAAATCGTAGTAGAAAAGTATTATAGTGAAGTAATTTGAATTAAAACATGGTAGAAAGTTAACGTATGTATATGCGAATTTACATGTAGAACGAGATAAAGTATCTGATATTTTTGTCAAAGTGGAATCTATTCAAGATATCCACGTCAAATTATATCATGATAACAGATTAATGTATGCAATCTTCGAGATAGATCAACGTCCGTCAAGACCAATGACGTCAATGATAGAAAGATGTCAACGATAAGAACACAATGCAGTCAAGTGTCGTTACTCTTTAAGTAGCGCTGACCGATTAGGGCGAGCGATGAATTAATACATGAGCAATGTAGGTCAGGCGGGCGCGCGTGCCGAACGTGAGGGTTCGGCCGAGCACCTGAGCTGGCCGCAGCCGCACTTCATTGTACACTATAATAATGCACAATTGCACGTGTATAGTGTTTTTAAAGTTTCCGCTTAATCAACTGCTCCAGGAAGAACCGAAACATGTTTTTTTGTTTTATGTAATAGAAGTACTTAAGTAGCTTTCAGTTCATCTGTGGTTGAAATTGTCTCGATTTGTGGTTGAATGTCCATTGCTGTTCATCTGTTATCAACTTCATATAGAACAGGCCCATTTGAAGTCGACCACCGAAATGTTGCTAAGTTAATGAAGCGACATGCACACTTTTTGCGGTAACTCCTGTTTTTCCTAAAAGGCGACTAAAAGAACAATTCCGAGATATGTAACAGTGGGAGTGGGAACTCGAGTTGTAGCGACGTAGCTGTCCCAGGAAAGTCGATTTTCGATCTGCATATTCATTTAATTTCAGCATAAAACGATAAAAACTATAGCTATGCAAATAATGATGTAGCAAACTTATTTTCGCTATTGTGCAAGCGTGACACGTCCACATTTTATGATTTATGTACGAGATAGCGCGGTAAATATACATAGATATGATATTCATATTTAAACACGTAAAAGCATATATTGGTTGATAATAATGTAACTAAAACTATATTTAGCCAAAATAACTAATAATTTTGAATCGAAAATTCATAACTAAAAGCTTAAATAGGTATTCTAAAATGCCGCGACATGAAAGAAATTTTAGTAATGCGTTTCTATGAATTTAATTACTAAGCAAGTAAAATATCTGATTTATTAAGTTGTAAAGTGTATCTAGCAAAAAGGAGTTAACTGATTACTTACGTTAACTGACTTAAAACGGTTAAATAATTATGATTTTTCACTCCCACTATTCTCTTATCGTACAGGCTCTCGCATACCTAACTTATGTACTTGTATATCTACAAACAATTTTAGCTATTATTGTTATCTGTAAAATGATTCAGACGGTATTTTTCTAAAAAAATGCCCAAACCCGATAACGAAGTTACCTACTAATACTGAGTGTCCGCTAACCAATTCTAAGCCTTTCGTATTTGTAACGGAAGGTAAATCAGGAAACGCAGAACACAACAACGCTCGTGTGATTGTTTGTACGAGTTTGTTGCTGCTTGAATCGCAGTCTTATCGTTTGTTTGGTTTGGCTCCAGCGTCGATATCTTGATGTTACACGAAAAAAATGGTAACCCTGAGGATATGTCTCCAATAGCAATTATTAATTTCATATATGTGAATTTAAGATTTTGTAGAAAAGTTTTAGTTTAGTTCCATACTCAAGAATTCGACTAAAATACATTATTAGGTTTTTTAATGCATCAGTTTTAATTTCCCTTCTATGTATAGATTTTTACGACAATCGGAGAGCTCTGGTATATATGTACTTCCATGATTAAAATTTTTAATTTAATTTAAATTCACTAAAATAAACTGAATTTTGTATCTGTAAAATTTACTGCAAGTTTAATATTGTATTCATACTAAATGCCAATTTATTTAAACTTTATGTTAATGTTATTTTTTTCCAAAATAACCTAAAAAGTGTACTTGATTTTATGATCATATTGTATGTCGGCGGTGTTATGAAACGAGTAATCATACGTGTGTATGTAGAAGTGGAGCAGAGGAATCGAGTGCAGCGCGGACCGGTCGGCGGCCGCGCGTGTGCCGGCCGCGGCGGCTGGTGTTGCCACCCTTGCGGTCGGCAAACCGGCTTTTTGCTTTTTTCCATTTATTATGCACACTTGCATAGCATATTTATTTTTGCTACGAACTTTTTATGGCATGTCGATCATAATTCTCACAGAGGGTTCGTTTTACGCCATCGCGCTTTAACCGTGACCACGAGTCATGCAAGTGGTTCGAAATATTGGCAATTAAAAATGGTTAATCGTGAGTACCCGTTACAAGTTTGTTAATTATTTTAGATATTCGATGCTCCTTACCCGCATCAATTGTAGAACTGAGTGCCAGCGCTATATTTGAAGTGTGGTTTACAATACAAGTGAACGGGAAGTATATTAGCGTCGTTGTTTGTTTACGATTTTATTATACGAAGAAATTGCTTCCTCGTCTAGCGCTCATATAACTTGCCGCCGATGAGAACTGTGTGAAGGATATGAGTAAAGTGACTGATTTATCTACACGCAATATTACAATACGTGATGATTTCTTTTATTGTTTTACTGTGACCTATTTTACATTTTTGTAATATTTTATTTTATATTTTAATAAAGCTGAACACCATGAATGTACATTATTACCATAATAATTTGATAATAGTTATGTTTTTATTCACTTTTAAAACATAAAGTGAACTTTTAAAGTTGCTACCATATTTTTTCGTTACCTCTTTAGTTAGAAATCTAGAAGTTAATATTATTATTTTTTGCATACAATACAGATACAAGAGATAGTTAATTGTGTTAGGCGTTACATTCCGGAAATCATTCACTTGGTGATTTATCGTCGTAGAGTCAACTCACCATGATGACGCTCCCTTTTGAGACGTAATATGTATTTTGGTATATGTTTTTACTCTTTTCACTTTTCCCTGTGTCCATACTGCATGCATTAAAATACGTACCATCGTACACAGTGGTAACGAATTTTTCCAAAGTAGGTTTAACGTAGATAATATAGAGTTTAAAACGATAACTAATTTCTTCTGATAATAAAGGTGACTGTTTCAATTGTAGTAAGTTTGGTGTAAGTTAAGACTTCGATTTTTGTATTTCTCGGAAATAATTACATGCTCAGTCCCATTAGATGGATATGAGGCCCAGAAGTTTGACAGAACTTCTGGGCCTAAATATACATACATAGGTTCTACGCGACTAACGTACGTATAAGCGTCATGTTAAATGGAATGTGACTAAGAACTCGGTAAACTAATCAAATAACGATATTCGATGACATGTGTCCAAGTGTCCGCAGTGTAGTACATTTTAACATTTAAAACTTTATGATTATGATTCGTTTTATGATCAATCTTAGACCACTGGTAATATTTTGCGCACTTAATGCCATTCCATAGATCTCATTTGCGTACAACCGTTCTCATTAATCGATCCTAAAACTTATTTAATTACCGTTTACTCGTCGATTTTACGGTTCCTAATGGACGATAAAATACCAAAGAATCATTCGGATTTACACTACATTTACCATTTCATTTCTGATGTTAATAATGTTGCCACATATAATAGGAACCACTATATTCGCCTATATTGGCACCTATATTCGTAAAATACTTCATTACCGTTTTAAATTGTCGATATATTAGTATATAAACGTATATGAATAAAATGATACCAGTTTTTGTTTTTATAACAGCGTCGGAACCAAAACGTTTTGAATGAATAGTTTGGTGCCCAGCAACGGATCAGATATTTTATTTTTATATAAAAATATAGAATACTGACATTCTATAAAATTTATATCAATTCAGATGAGGTCACTGACAGTCAAAATAACCGACTGGGATTTCCTTATACTAAGCTTTATCTTTGACGAGATGTCTAAGTAAATCTCTTGCCGACCAATTTGTGCCTAATGGTCTGATTACATAGCGGAGACATCTGCTCGGTAAACAAGACCATTTATATTTACTATGCACATGCGTAGTGTTTTCGAGTCATAAATACATATCATTCCCAAACTTTTGCCATTTTATCTCCGAGATATGTTTATTGTCAACTATGTTTTTATATATATTACATGCAGGTATTTTTTACTAATCTCTAATCATTTTATTCTTTGGTGCTGCAGATTTTTAGATTATATGGTTGCGTATTAAAACAAACATCGTAATTTTTTAAAACAGACATCTGTTAGTACTGTATCTGAATAATCAGTAAATGACAGCCGCTCAATTAATAATTTATTCGCGTGACCTAGTATACAATGCGTTATTTCGCTGCGCAGGCGCAGGGCGGGGCGGGGCGCGCACGTGCGCGCTACGTGCCGCGTGCCCTGTTCACGTGCGCGCCGCCTTACCACCTGCAATCGCATTGCGTTACATTTGTGACAAACGCTGACCCTTGCTCATTATTATGGTCAAATTAACCTGTTTTGGTGATTTTCCAAAATACTGATTTGAGTTGATGATGGATCGTCTATATAGTTGTTGAAGAATATATTATACACTTGATTAGTTTTAATTACCTAATTTATGCGATGAAATTAATACCGGTAACTTTTATATGACGCACTAAAATTATACCTTGTATTTTATAATAAATGAAAGTAACTTACTAAGTATATGTAGTTAAAGTCAATGGGGAAAAATATATGGTCAGTAAATAACATTTTAAAGCATTGCAAATGCTACATGCATTGCGAGCGTAGCGGGCGGGAAGAGACCGTTGCTAGCGGCCGGAACTAGTAGCATTCCGCACTTGAATGGACCGCGGAAATGCCGCGAGAGGGGGCGGCCGACGGGGGACGCGCGTCCCACGACGTAAACTGCTTTACTATATGTAACCTTGCACAAACCCGATAGAAGTATAAATTTAAATATTTTATTTCATTGTAAGGTATTTACAGACACTTAATGAACGTCAAGGGTACAGTGTAAAATCAATACATCGG
>DWON01004841.1:0-15692 GCA_018251015.1 Phocides pigmalion okeechobee | reverse complement strand
CAAAAATACATTTTTAAATTAATTTTATTTATATAAAAGTATAAATATATATATATATATATATATATATTATTATTTTTATATATATATATATATTTATATTCAAAAAAAAAAATTACAACAACAAATGCTTACAATATAGATAATATTGGAAACATTTACTTTAGGTCCAGAATATTACGTCGTACTTCTTTCTTGTAACTTTAGCAGTTTGGGCTAAGCACGTTAATGTAGTACAATTCATGGTCTTCAATTTTGTGAATCTCTTACTAATATTTATAATATGGAAAAATCACAAAATATATAAGTTGTGATTTATACGTGTTTCTAATGTAAAATTCTTATTGCTGTAATTATCATCAAAATTTTTGAACAAAGGCACTAACAAATATATAAATAAATTTTGTGATGAACTTTTTTAAGCGCAAAGTTTAAAAAGTTATCATGTTTTCAGAAATTTTCTAACGTTTTGCGTTTTTTTTTCATAGGAACCCTCCACGAAGTATTAAAGAAAGTTAAAAAAAAAAGAATTAAATCCGCCATTGTTATTCAATTGCCGCCCTTTTTATACTTTTTTCTTAAATCCTATTTTTTCTATGGCCAGTGTCAGAAAACCTCATTTTATCAAAACATAACAAGGTATTTAGTGTATTAAATTCAACTTTTTAACGAATTACTTTGCTATAAGTATTTTATTTTATTTGTATAACTCATGTCAAAATAATATTGTCACATTACAATTAAATATTTAATTAAGACATCGAAAAATAGCATAATATCAACATCGTCACTTTACAATATGTAAGTATAGATTTCATATCACTCTGAATACAATTTACGACCAACCCTAACTATACGTTATGCACAGAGTCGACAGACGAGGGTCTCAACACGTAACTAAATAATACTCTGGTCACGCATGCTTTCGCATAGATTTGCAACTTTATAAATGCCCTTTAACTTATTACACTGACTTCAATTAAAACAGGCTTGTATTTTAGAAATATTTTAGGTTAAAGATTCGTTTGAGGATATCTCTAAGTAAAAGGTTTTTAAATTCATTTACTTCGATGCGTTTGTTCATTTCAAATCTTTATTGACAACGTATTTGACTGGTATTCGTACTTTAGAGGTTGGATAGGTTCCTAAATTATTATACTGGCATATTATACAAAAAAAAAACTATCGTATATTAAATAGCATAATTAGGCTAAAGCAAAAAAAGACTTTTTAAAGGTGGTGGAGCCGTTAGAGCTCGCCCGGGGCGGCACAGCCGGCACCCTCATAACCCGCCGTAAAGCAACATGTTCTTCATATATTGTGTTTCGGTTGGGGAGGTGTGGTTACCGGATACACATTATTGGAGGCGACCATCTTAGTCCTCAAGAGTAGGAACGCATCCGCGTCCATCCTTAAATAGAACTTCTGTTCTATTTGAGATTGGACGTGGTTGTACATGGCCTGCAGTGACCACTGAACATAAGTGGCCCGCTTGCCCGTTTCTTACTCTTTTACAATAAAAAAAGATCATTTTGTCTTGGTAAAAAAATCTTTCGAGGGTAAACGGTACACGACACAGGGTACCGATACGGAGCGATCTAGGGACAGTGAAAAATCCTACGTTGGTCTACTTCTGTCCTTGTTGATATCACTAGTATATCGAAGCGAACGCAATTATTCTCTATCACGACGCGTCAAAAGAGCTCATCTCGGAGGACTTTTCCAGACTTCTCGGCCAACGGTCTTGTCCACAAGCTTCAGCCATGGGAATGGTTCAAGCTCTCGGAAGTATTCTTCTAGTTTCCTACGACAGGCAGGAGACACCGTAACCCTATTCCGGTCGTGAGCTACGCGTAAAGAGCATAATAGACCTAAGATGCCAACATTTTGTCTGTTAGACTATGGTAATATGTTGAGCGAAATATATGCCAGCACTTAGGTCACCGAAGACAATCGAGGCGCAGTTATTTAAAATACTTTTTATCACCTGGTCTTCAAATTCACAACTCCACATTGCAATGTCACTGGCAACATGTTACAAACCGAAAAAAGTAGTGCTTCACTGCAAAATTTGATGGTGAAACCAGCGGCCCAGAGTAGCATCCTACAGCCTCCAAGGGTATCAGCATCATAGAATCTAAACGTTTTCCAGTATCGCGTCAATTGGCAGCTAAATAAATGTTATACTTTGTTGCGAAACACAAGTTTCAGAGTTTTTGAAAGTTTGCCGGAACAAATCGTCCGTATCTTAATAAATTAATTTGTTTAATCTGTAAAGCTTATAATCAATTTGTTTCAGCTGCTAAGTTCATAATTCCTTTGAGAATTTGCTTTATACGTGGGGCTACGTACGTTCATTATCAATCTATTACTGTTTCCCTACTGGATATGGATCTGCTCTCAGAATTAGAAGAGTAAAGCCATAGACACGATGATCAACTGCACTTCGGAAGACTTAGCACACCTTTGAGCGTTTTATGGAGAACTCTCAGGCGTAGAGACCTCATAAAGTTTTCCCCCACCGTTAAAGCGTTTGATAATTAATTTCTTACAAGTCCATAACATCAAAAAATCAGATACGTATTAGGGATTCTAACCCACCACAGCTCACTCTGTTATAATAAAATCGTATACGGGTTTTATACGGATAAATAAGGCCTCATTATAGAATATTAATGATTTCTGAAAGATAAATATAGGCAGCGACTAATGAATTTCGAGCTGGCTGTGCTGTGAGTGTCGAAGCTCGTAGATCGATGTCACGCTTCGGGTCGCTTCACTAACGAGCTGTACACGTGTCGTGTCGCTTGCCGTGACGTAATGAGGCGCCGATTGCAAGATGCTGCCTGTAGTCAAGATTTACTTTGCTTGATTATTTATTATTTACTTTATTATTGATTATTAATTAATCAAGTAAAGTTTAATATCAGTAAAAACTTCCAAAAAGGCATACCCAAGTTCTCATTTTTGATTAGAGACAAAATATTTTAATACATTTATAAATAACATAAACTTGAAAGTTTAAGGATATCAAATATTAATCAGGTAAATGAAAAATATCTCAGAAAAGCTTGCTAAATAAAAAATATATTATAGTTATTAAATTATAAGCCAAACTGCCAAAATAAAACAATGCGCTATGCCATTCTTCATTTGAGAGAAGACCTGTGTACTACAATGGAATACTTACAGATTGATAACATGAAAAACATAATTAAATAATACTTAAAAATATGTAATTATCGATATTACTCGATATTAACTATCGATAAAAATAATCGTCGTTATTCCGAAACACTACGTGTTGTTTGGTGAAGGTTGTAGATCGAAGTTAGTATCCGGGTCGAGTCACATCACTAACGAACTGTCGCCTTACCTGCGCTTTTAGGCTCTTAACGAGGCGTGTATGTATCCGTTGGAAACTCCGACTACAATTAATGAGGTGACTGTTGCATCACTACCTGTTCTGTTCGAGATCTTAATTAATTTATTACCTGCTCTCTATAAAAATCTAAAGTCAGATTTAGAAATAATTTCCGATTCCTAATACGATTTTACGCTCATTTACATGGAAATAAGAAATTTTCATCTGTATGTTTCAACCGTAGATATTATAGAGTTGTAATATACAGAGTGTTTCAGAACTTTACCAAAGTTTAAGCAGTCCTTTGTACTAAAATTATAATTTGTTTTCTAGTTATTAAGTTACAGTAAACAAAATAAATAAAACAATAGAACTATAGGCTTCTTTATACTATCATCGGATTCATCAGTTAAACAACGTTTCATAAGTAAATAATTATTTGTGGATATAACAAAGGCTTTTTTATTGTTTTGATTATATAAGACAGATAAACTTGTTAAGTCAATCATGAACCTCCTTATTAGTATAATAAATACAGGAACCAAATAAAAAATCTTTTAATATTTTCTTTTACCACATTATACGAACGTTTATTGACCAATTTAAATGAAACTCATGTAATTTGAAATATCTATATTATGGTAACGTCGAAAATACAGTTCTTTATGATTCACGTAGAAAGTTGCACAGATTTATCATTTTGAAAGACAATCGACGTTGCGGCTAGGACTATTTTACATATGTAAAATATTCAGTTTTCAAAAAGTAGTATTAAAATATTTCCATCTCAAAACGATAAATAAGGGGTATAAAAATATTCCTTTCTCAAAACGATAAAAATGTAGTATAAAAATATTCCCTTCTCAAAAGTAGCAAGTAACACTTAATGTAGGGTTGTATTGCGAGACAAACTTAACACGTGACTAATGAATTACGAGCTGTACGTACGAGGCGACTAGTGGAGCTTGCAGATCGATGTCGATACGGTTCGTGTCGCGTCACTAACGAAGGTATCGTGTCTCGTTGACGTTCAATGAAGCTAGAATTGCAGTACTACGAATAGCGATAAATATAGATAGAAGAGACGAAGTTACTTCCAAGATTTAACTCATAGATAACATAATCTTATTGCAATATATACATATATTGGTGGTAAGAGACTCTTTGAAATTAAACTTGTTCCTCGTATCTTTGCAATGAGGTACTTATATTAGTAAATAAATATACTAACTAACATTGGGATATTGCGGTTGTAGTTACAAAGCTGAAATAGACGTGGCAGTTCTACCTTTAAGATCTTAACAGTTCTCTCACCATTCTACAACCAATCATACACTGAATATGTTACAATGTTAAATGCGTAAACACTGACATAAGCGAACAAGAAATGTCTAGTAGCTATTAAATACTATATTTATATACCGTACATTATATATACGCACAAATGCGCACCAAAGGTGGGAGAACTATAGTTCGACCGGGGAGGTACCACCGCCGCCCTCGTAATCCGCTGTGAAGCACTTCTTGTGTTTCGGTTGGAGAGGTGCGGTTGCTAGCTACACTTTAAAGCGAGGCGACTATCTTAGTCCTCAGGAGTAGCAACGCATCTACGTTAGCGCTCAGACAGGATTTTGGCCGTGTTTGTGGTTGTACGTTAATGTCTATGGGCTGCGACTGCTTAACATCAGGTGGTCATGCTCGTTTGCTTCTCTTGTCACATAAAAATATACAAGCGTGTGTGCGTGTTAAAGTGCATTTGCACTTGCTAAGTCAAAATAGCCGTGGTGTGGCTTCTACGGTCAAGCAGCTCAACTACTAATCTACAGAACCGTTCTGGCACCATCTAGAACCATCCATGACAATGAATAAATTAAGTACGTATGTAAAGACACGAGAAAAAGAGATATCCAGTAGTTATTTAGAGTATGTATATCCCATAAACTGTATTTACGCGAGCGTGTGTGCTATCTTGCGTGCGTGCGTGTTACAAACGTTTACAGTTACTTTACTAAAATAGGCTTGGCTTTTCTGACATTACGGTGTAAATAGTTTTGTCATCGTTCTAGAGAAGTCTTCTAGAACTATTCATACACTTGATAGCTGAAGTACGTATAGATGGACATGAGAATTAAAAATATCCAGTCGTTATGGAGTGTATGTATATTCAATAAACTGTATTTACGTGAGCATGTGTGCTATCTTGCGTGCGCGTTACAAACGTTTGCAGTTACTAAGCTGAAACAGACTTGGCGGTTCTGCCATTGCGGTTCTAGAGAAGATTTCTAGAATTATTCTAAAACTGAATAAGTAAAGTATGTATACAATGAAATGAGAACAAGAAACAGCCAATCGCTATTTAATAATTATTATTTGAACACAGAACAACCTGTCCCAACGTTAATATTATACACCAATATTCTCACAATAACAAAGCTGTTAGATTAAAGGCAATTCACAATAATATTCGACATCCGATTGCTTGTTAATCCCTTGCCTCTTCGCATTAGACATTTGACGAAATAATAGGCGATCTGTTCTATCGTTTATTATAATTGGTTCAACATTACAATGATATAGACTACGGAACCTTTATTAATATTTAAGGATTAAGGATTAAGTAAAGCGTTTTCATTTAGGCATTGTTTTACTACTGAGAAACCTTATGTTATTAAGAAAGATGCCTCTTTAGATTTTTATTACAATTCAGTGCCCATGTGACATAGTTCCAAGAACGCTAGCCGCATTCTCGCGTTGAAAAGCAATCGCAATTCTTTGCGCGAGATATGAACCAGTAAACTTGCCATCAGCACCGGCGGCGTCGATCAAACGTGAGACTAATTGTTTGAAAACATTTTTGAAACGTCTTGCATTTCAGTAGTACGATGTGGTTGCTGGTATATGCTGGCGGCCATTTTATTTGTGTAACATAGCAAAGCATCGGATCAATTTCCAGTGTGGCTCTTGTTCTATATGGAGTTGGCACCATAAAAGTTTAAACAATAGATTAGATTATCTTTGTAGAGATTTGTTAATAAACATAGAAAATAATATTAATAGTAGTACAATTTGCACCACATGAGTCCCTCCTCAAAATGAGAAGAATAAGGTAATTAGTTTCTCATGCTGACCAATTGGTATTGGTAAATTGTACACACTATTGTGAAATTTATGGAAAACTCAGAGGCGTGCAGGTTTTTTCGAAACATTATCCTTCGCTGTTGAAACTCAATCAGAGTTCCATGAGATTAGAACCTCGGACCTCTGTGTGTGATCGGAGTCTTAACCACTGCAATGTATTGAATCTCTCGCTACCCTCAGGATTTTACTTTGGAATCCCTCGGGATGTTAATTTGGTTCCCTAAGGATACCGCATTAGTTGTTAAAACAGCGTACTCGGCGTACAAACTTTATTGTTCCCCTTGTATTACTATTTAGGTAAAAAATAACATCACATATTTCTATGTAAAGCCTTATTAATGAATATTTTTTACATCTTAATTCGTATTCGTGTATAGTTGTCAATCACGCAAGCGGTAAAGACTGAGATTATAGAAATGAAATAATAATATGTAACATTTCAAGGGTAGCATAATTGGCCCGAAGTCATTTTGAAATAAATGGACTGTAATCATAACACGAATAGCGACCCAGTCTAGGCACCAGGAGCTACCAGAAATAGGTCGCCCCTAATTCAAGTGGACTGATAACTTTAGAGAAAGAACGGGAAACCGTTAGATACAGAAGCTACCGGGTTGATGTTAATTAGGAGAGGCCTATGTCCAGCAATTGACAAAGGATGATGGAAAGTTGAAATCATAACGCAGTTGAGTTGGCCATTAATTCGCGTCTCAACCAACTGCCATTGATGAAGCAGACGTAATAATTGGATGTAAAAAGGGTTATGGCCAATTGGATCGGTGTTCTTAAGTGAGATCGGGGTCTTTGTATACTAAAAGAGCAGTAATAAAGTCTCCTTGATCTGATGTTACGTGATCAATGTAGCCCATAAACATCTAACCTCAAACTTATCTGAAATTTTATTGGAATTCGTACTTAGATGCGTTGCTACTATCGAAGATTAGAATGGTCTCTTCGCTTGTAAAGGTGACATTTCTCCAACCCAGACCCAACGGTTGTTTTACGGCGGATTACGAGCGCGGCGGTGGTACAGTATCGAACAGTCACTCCATCATCTTTCAAATATATCTTAGATATATATTTGTTTTAAGTTTCCTTTGCTATATGACTAGTTAAAAAAGAAATGTTTACTGAAATATAATTAAACATAAAATTACGTTACTCCCACTAAGAGCTATAAAACTAACATTAAATTTAAAACTTTATTCCGTTCCTTGGTCCTTTCGCTTCGCCATCCAAATGACAGAAATATACGCTAAAGAGATTTTAGAGAGCATTAAAATCAGTTCGTCTTGGACAAAACGTTTTTAATTGAGTTCATAGCCGTACAGAGAGTGAATTTAATTAAAACCATGAAAATGTACACCTTCCTGGAAGCAAGACCATTAGAGAGTGCCTTTTGAAAGGACTTTTTACTACAGCACAGGACTAGTAGTATACTAACTAGTTTGGCAAGCTCTCTCAGCGGGATATTAATATACATACATATATGCCTTATAAATCTTGGGACAAATCATAAGTCAATCCAATCCCAAACTAGACAGAGCAAGTACAACGAGCAGATAACTGTTCAATAAACATATATGTAGATATGTTTAGAAATACATAATGAAATAGATAATTCGTTTAGATAGACAATATTTGGAAACCCAACATTTTTGTCAAACAAATAGTACCATGTTTAATCGACGCCACCGGTGACAGAAGGACTGGTTCATATCTCGCACAGAGAAATGCGATCGCTATTCAACGCGGGAATGCAACTAGTGTTCTTAGAACTATGCCGCATGGGCACGAATTCCCTTTCGATTGTTTAGGATAGGCTTTTGTTGTAATTAGTTTTAAGATTTTCATAATTTTAATTAATATATTATATCCAGACCCAGAAGAATCATTGCTCATTATAAAAGTATTTTTCCTATGTAGGAATCGAACTGAATATCGTTGGTTTAGAAATCAGTGTTAATAATCACTAGACCAAGAGGGTCAGTTAATATCCTTACAAACTCAAAAAACATGGTTTTACATGTGACTCTCAAAAATTAAGACGTGTTTGAACGCAGTCCTGAATTTGAACGGCCGCCGATCGCCTGTAAATATGTGTTTGACTTTGACTTGGGACCGTGGACTGTCTGGTTAACACTTGACAGAAAGCGGACTAAGAAGACACTTTCAAAATGAGCCATTGATATACAATTTGCAAGGGCTCAACGGCTTTTAGTCACTAATTTCTACATATACCTAAATACAACATGGAGACGCGTTGCCATGCTAATAAATATAGCATGGCGACGGCAACGCCAACGCCTGTCTTGGCGATATGTTGCCACGCTGACAGCAGGCTGACCGTCGTAACACGTAGGATGTGGTCGGGCAGCTATTTTGCTCAAAGAGTCAGTCTGGCCACAGAAAGATTGAATGCTTCCAGCGTTCTGGCCACTATGGCACAAGCAAGAGTTCTAGGTGGCAGTTTTAATTTGTAAAGTGATTATAACTAGTCTTTACATATTTTATTGAGGACTGACAGAACTGAAACACGTCCCATTAACAGTTTTAATTCAATTAAAACGCTACTAAAATAGCCCACAAATCAAAATAACAGAGTATAAACCACACGGATTCGATTAACCGAACAATCAGTTCATTATTAACGTAGTAACGATTCAACAATTGTGTTATCATACGGCAGTTACGATTCAGAGCACAGTCCGAGAGCTCTGTGGATAATAATTAACCATTTTTACGATTCTTTTTTATGTGAGAAGAGTAGCAAACGATCTGATGTTAAGTAGTCGCCGCCCATAGACAGACGTACAACCACAAACACGAACGAAATCCTATCTGAGCTCGAACGTAGATACGTTGCTACTCCTGAAGACGCATCTTCGCCTTGCTTCAAAGTGTAGCCGGCAACCGCACCTCTCCAACCGAAACACATGTACTGCTTTACGGCGAATTATGAGGGCGGCGGTGGTACCTCCTCGGTCGAACTATAGTCCTTTAAATATAAAAGTAATATATGAAACCTTACATCCACGTATCGGGTGCAAATTTCGTCATGCATGTGTTTTTCGAGCAATTACTTGTAAAATGATTCATAGAGATATGTATATTAAGTAACAAACTTTTGATCTTCAGCTGCAGTAGGATGAGTAGCGATGGAAGCGGTGGTGGCACAGTTCGTTTTAGTGTTCATACCACCAATTGATCCACAACTTGAGCATTTTACGGATTATTGTTTAAGAGGGAATTACACATTAGTAAACTATTTTAAAATTTTATATTTTAATAGTTTTGAACCAATTGAGCAGAAATGTTGACAACGTCAAGGTAAAAGGAGCACAGGGCGTGCCCCAACCTGGTGGACTGGCGACCTGGTAGTACTTGCGAGTGACCGCTAAATGCAGAGGGCACAGAACCGGTCTGAATGGCGCCATCTAGGAGAGGCCTATGTCCAGCAGTGGATGTATAAAAGCTGATGAATGGGAAATTATTTTGATTAAGATACTAGTTATAATAAAAACCTGACCTAAAGAATCTAAAGTGCTTCCATGCGGTGATAAGGACGCTGGCTGCATTTCTGGGGGGAATTGGTCATATAAATCTATTTCGGACTCCCGACCTATTAGGTGATATATGGGTCGAATTTTGGTAGGTTTATGATGTGAAACTGTTGGTAAAAATTCTTGTACACTCAGATTATCAATTTAATCATAAGTTTCTAGTAAGACGAAAACGAAGCTTTGTAATATCTTGTCAATCCTGTAACCAAAAATTCAGACGTATGAATTCCTTCGACTTTTATTTTCATTTCGTTTTAATTAATATTAATATATCTGGTGTGGCGTGGGAGTGAGGTCGACTCACATGGCATGACGACAATCGACATGACGCTTTGTTATGCCTCTCCTCTTCCACTCTTTATTCTTTATATATAATTCATTCATATTTAAATATATTACATCCGTATTTACATTATAACAGTAATAACAAGAAGAAAATTATATTTAATTTAATAACATAATGATGTTACATTCATTTTACTCCGTATTTAATTATTGTCTCTCATTAAACTATTGTTTCCAACAATAACCGTAATTTTCGATATTCACATCTGATTGTTTTCCGTGAAATATGACCACACTTTTTTATGACAGTTTAATTGGTACGTGCGGTATCTGATCAAGAATTTAATTTCCATGGTTTGATATGGCATTCGTTTTACGATGTTCCGTTGTAAATATAAAATGATAAAATAAATAATAAATCTTTGTTTCACTTCTGCAGAAAATCTATTTAATTAAAATTTAATTTAATTTTTATTTTGTAATAACTGTTAAGATAATGTTAATTAAAAATTACATCAATAAACAATTTAATGAAATAAAATGTAGTTTGGATGTTACTAATTTTACTCTAGAATTAAATATCAATATCATATTATAATCGAATACACATACATCTAAATCTATTATTTAATTTTGTTCAAAATCAAACCAGGACCCTTTGCGGAACAGAATGGTATCGTGAACATAATGCACGTGTTTTCCTATGTAGTACAGATTCCCGTATCGTTTCCGCTTCAAGAACTACATTTTTTCCTTGCACTAAGATGATTGGACTTCTATCCATAGGGACTTCATACTTTTCTACATGCGGAATAAAAACACACACGAACACACATTTGTTACACACAAATAAGTTTTGTTACAATTTGTTTGTTTCTTTAAAACATAAACGAAAACAAAAATAAATAATAGTAAAAACTAAAAAAAACGCTTTTATAAAAAATCCAACTAAAAAAGTATAAATAAGAAAAAAAAATGCAATGTTTTTAGCGTGTTTTTTTACTATTATTATTATTATTATTTTCGTATTATTGCATTATCATCGGTCCTTGATACGTGTGCAAGGTTTCAAATCAGACATCTGGAAATTGGTGAAAATTATGCTCAAAGATTCCGTTACGTACATACATAGATACAACCCAAGCTAATAAAAGCGTGTTCAAAACACTTCTTGTTGGTTGAACTTCTATCCAATCTTGGATTAAGCACTGTAGCGCTTCAACTAACGTAAAAACTTAAAGTTCATGTTTTAGTTTTTAATTTAGCCACTTTCAAAATATTCCTGTAGGTCGAGTTCGCGTTTCAAAAGCCTTCATCGTGCGTGTTGGATCACGCACAACAAAGAGTTTCGTTTATTAGATTTTTTTATCTATTTCCAGTTACGCAGAGATATTTTTAATGACTTTAAATTTAAATATCTCAAACTATACATACACCTGAATGAATAAAATAAAAGATATTATAGAAATCTCAGTATTTTTAGAGACATTTTCATATGTTCTTGGTTATTGGTTATGAATGATTTAGGCGTGCCTAACATATTTCCAGAGTCGTGTTCACAAACTAGTTTTTTAACAGACGGTAGTACCCTAGTTCTTCCAGGTACTGCCACATATTTCGCCGTGAAACTAGTCTTGTTTATATGGGAGACGTGTAGTTGATAGTAGCTACACTCACGAACGAGGCGACTTTTTCCTCTGGAGACAAAACGCAGCTCTGAACGACTTCAGATAGGTCTACAATCTACTTTAAAGTGATGTTCATACAGTAACTTCAGGTGTCCTGCATGCTGTATGCTCTTCTAACAATTTGAGTCATATATGTAGCTATCGTGTTTTGTTTACTAATTGTATAGGTAGTTTAGTATAGCCATGTAATACTGAAATCCATTGAGTGTGGACGTCAATGGACAGCAGCTACTACTTAATTGCAGATGACCTGCATACTCATGTAATCTTTCCATAATTAGAATCTTATGGGTAGCTATTGTGTTTTGTTTACAAATTGTATAGGCAGTTTACTATAGCCATCCAAAATTTAAAACCATCTCACGGATATTCCAAATCGGTCAGCGAGTCCACGGGGAGCGTCACAGCGTCATCCCTGCGGTTAGCACGTGATGGGACTTCAATAATCTGCGACAACTTTGCTCATCTCAATCAGCACCGACTTTTATGCAATTTTTAACTAACCGATCTGTGATCCTGATAGTTGCTTTAACTAATGTGTCAGTAGGGACCAGTATAATGCAACGGTATCTTCTGCTTCGTGAGAAGCGACTAAGAAGGAAGTTAACGAAGAAAGCCGACTATCTTAGTCCTCAGAAGTAGGAACGCTTACTTACGTAACGTAGCGTAAGAGCTTAGTGGTGTTTGAGGTAGTTACGTTTGAGGTCGCATATGGATATTCATAAGCTGCAACAACCATTTAAAATCAGGTGGCCTGTATGTTGTGGCTAAAAAATGTCGGGTCTCTGAACTGGTCAATGGATATAATTGGCTACTAACTTTTTATATCCCTGTCCAGTACACTTAATATTAGGTCGGCTATAAGCTTGCTTGCTGCTTTCATTACATAATAAGAAAACCGTGACCCAACAGGGTGCAGTGACGTCACTTAGGCTTTATGAAAATAGTGCTATTTCCGTTCAATGGAAATACGCTTAATCGTACGTATAAGAATATTAAGATTGGGGATAAGGATATAGTTTACATTCCCAAAATATTGTTTCATGTATTTCAATAAACAAATAGTGTCACTTATATGTTTATCTGAAACACAGTAAACGCTATTTTTAATACAAATCCTTAGTATCTTCTATATTAAATTAAAACGTTGTCCGTTTTTTAATGGTGCGTTTGTTTCTCGCGAAAACTAGTGTTTTCGTCTACCTCAATTTTTGTACAAAGACTGTTAGTAATCCTATTTATGGGATATGTATATATATGGGATATCAGGCTATAGAACATTGAAGGACTAGAAATACTAGAACTAGAAACTGTCTTTTTACCTTTTTACAATGTACCTTAAATTACATATTGTCATAGAGTTCATAGAAGGAATCTAAGCTTATATTTTGTGAGCAACATCGCAGGTTATTGTTACTTGAAATACACGTCTACATAATCTTCGTGATGTGGTGTTATTTTTTATATAAAGCCTAGTAAAAATGCCTTGGGTGATCCCCAATGAAAAGTAGGCACCATTGCATTTGCACCACCAGAGAAGTCGGTGATGCAACGACAGTAGAAAGAGCTGTTTTTCTACCGTTTTTGAACGGGTAAAAGAGTTTACAAGACTGCGTTCAGGTAAATCCTTAAGAGGATGTTCATTCTACACCTTGAACGTACGTAGTAGAAAAAAAGTGCAAACCGAATGATGACGGCGGAAATCTATAAAGCGCTGCTATCATTGCCGTAACGTGTTGATCAATGGAAACAGCACTCAATGAATTCAGCCTTTGGAGTCAGAAATAAAGTCAAGTCACGTGCACACCGCAGGGAACAGTTCGACGCTCCCGTTAGACACGATGACCGATTTCGGATCTTCGTGAGACGGATTACAATTGAATAATCGAATATTGAGAACAGTGCGTAGATTTTAATAACTAGTTCTGAAACATTTTTTTCCCGACAATTAGTAACGAATATTAAATGAAACGAAGGAACAACTTGATACTATTCAGACGTTAATAGATAGTTGAACAATAGTTCGATTGACTTTAGAGGTACTACTGCTGTCTTCATAAGCCTTTGTATTGCAATTCTTGTGTTCTTGTTAGTAACAGATGACAGACAGTTGACCAACAGTTAATCATAAGTTGGCGAAGTGTCCCCGCGCCATCGCAGTTTAGTCGTGACAACGGTCCATACAATTAACTGGTTTGTGTATCGGTAATTAAAAATCGTTGAACGTAAGTACCCGTCACATAGTAAAATGTTTAAATTCAGCGATGATTTTGTTAAACATTGGATTTTGAGAACGGTAATTGTACCTCCCCGGTCCATTTAGATCTACTTTTCAAGCTTGCTAGATTACGTCAATTTGTTATTCCTTAACAAAAAATAATATTGATTGTAATCCATGGATCGTGACTAGTACAGAGATCTGAGAGAAATTATTGTTATTTCAAAAGGTAAAATCTTGCTTTCACCGTACAGTGACATATTTCTAACGGAAAGATGCATTTGCTTTATAGACAGTTTTCAAGTTGTTTATCCGATCACAAACGTATCATTGCATCTAAAAGGGTTGGAATCTATTCGGTATCTATCAGAAATACGATGCTTCTTTGAGTTTTTTGAATGTATTAAGCTTACTTGGTTTAAAGTGGTGTAAAGTTGCCCATGGACGTGACAAGGACCCACATGACGTCTGGAGTTATCTGGGGTAACCCTTAGATTAATTACAAGTTTGTTGCTGTCCTTTTAAATTAAAGAGTAAAGCATTACTTATTTAGTATTAACAAATATGAACCGTGTTGGCTTTTGACTTGTGTAGATGATCAAAGCAACATCAAGTGCAGTCAGGAATTGGACGGGTGAGCATTATTGGTGAAATGCACCCATCAGTACTTCAAAGTCCATATTTAGAGGTGGGAGAAATATAGTTCGACCGGGGACGTACCACCATCGCCCTTATAATCCACCGTAAAGAATTGTGTTTCGGTTAGAAAGGAGCGGTTGCCGGCTACACTTTGAAGCCAGCCGACTTAATCCTCAGGAGTAGCACCGTATCTGTGGTTCGTGGTCACATAGGATTTCGGTCGTCTTTGTGGTTGTACGTTTTGTATGCTCGTTTGTTACTCTTCTCACATGAAAAAGCAGAAGCGTTGTAGGCGCTGCAAATTACAGGTTTGATTTTTTAAATCTCCAACAATGTATTGGAAAGTTATGGTAGAGAACGCCATTTATTCTCTAGTTATGGAGAGATACGTGCCCAGCTCTGGGAGGTTTAAAGGGATGCAACCCATAATAAAGCTTGGAAATGAGATGTAGTCTGATCACGTACTTTTCCGCAGGGAGCATAACAGCGTTTCCCACAGAACTACTGACCGATTTAGGGTCATCGAGGGATGAACTCGAGAAGAATAATTGATGATTGACAGATCTGCAGTTGTTTACAATGTTCTTAGTTCATGGCTAAGATATAACATATTTTAAACGCACCTAGAATCTACGCTATTATAAATTTCGTAATAATGATGTTTGTATTTTTATTATTATATATGTCGGAGAGGTCAATAGTACGGGAGTTACCTTGATGAACGAGCCGCAAGCGTTATCGGGGCAAGATGGCGCTTCGACAGAGTCTAGGTGGTGCTGTGCTCGGCGGAGTCGCTT
>DWON01004840.1:0-15697 GCA_018251015.1 Phocides pigmalion okeechobee | reverse complement strand
TCAAGAGTAGGAACGCATCCGCGTCCATCCTTAAATAGAACTTCTGTTCTATTTGAGATTGGACGTGGTTGTCTATGAGCTGCAGTGACCACTTAACACCAGGTGGCCTGCATGCCCGTTTCTTACTCTTTCGCAATAAAAAAAAAAGAAAAGATAGATATCTCTGATCTACAATGATCACTTACCATCACAGGTGGACTGCATGCTTGTTTGCTATTTAAATTTTATAAAAATACATACTAAAAATAACAACCATATTAATATCATATGTTATTATTATTTTATTATGTTAGACAAGAGGGGATTTTAATCAATGTCCAATGTTAATAAATGAAGTATAGATATCACAATTATCATCAATACATATGATATAATATTAACAATATAATCCTGGCCCCTGACACCGGCTATGCTGGCAACATTCTCATGCTAAATATTGATCGCAGATCCTTACATATAAATAGTACTCTTATCATCTGACATCTCAAACAGACATGCTGCTGTTTGAAATAATCTTGGTTCTGCAGACAAGAGATAAGCCAAAGGAAGAACAATATGGCCATACTTACTGTAAATAGTGAATTCAAACCCCATACAACATCTTTTAATCTCCGAGTGGGCGCCCAGCCATGTTCATCTATAGAGGTTTGCCGTAGGAGTGATAGACAGATGTCCCCATCAACATTTATATTAGGATGCCATAACCTTGTTAAACACTTTACTTTAGGAGGCTAAAATCAACATAGGCATACAAATGAATGGATGAAAATATATTTAATTAACAAATGAATAAAGATCTGAAATTTGAAAAAATAGAAAGAGATTACATTTCATATTTTACCACTTTTAGACTAAGATACATTATTCATTTCTAATTTATGCTAATCTTCAATATAAAGTACCTATGTTTTTCTCTTAAGAGTGGTACCTTGTCTTAAAATAAAAAATAAAAATTCTAAATTAATTATTGATTGATGAGATTATGCAGTAGGCATAAGATTAACTAATGCCTACTTATAAATAATTAACCTAATTAGATCAAACTAAACAAAGAAATACAATTGAAAACCTTATCCTTTTTCATAGTTAGTTAATAAAACTAAAGAACATGAACACATAACGTACAAGCCTAAAAATCCAAGATATTTTAAACTAAACCTTTAAGACCTTTGAATCTTTACACATCATTGAATTTTGAATAATGATTATGGAAGAGTTACATTACATTACTTTCTATTGTTATGTAAATTATTCCCTATATATCAGTACCACAATCGCCAAATAAAACATTTAGACTACATGGTAATATTATAGAATATTTTTGTAGTAAGCATTTGGCTAGTAACTGCCAAATGAAGCATTGATATTGTCTTTAGAGAGCTCCAAATGAAAACTCAATCTTAGCATGTTATTTACAGAAAAGAAATCAAAATATTTTCTTACTTTCCGCTATACTTACAGCCATATTATAGTCGTCGGTGACGACTACACTAAATTTGAACTTGCCTCCCTGCCAGTAGCCCTCGTCAGGCTTCACGGTGAGCTTGAACTCGCTGAGGACGTTGGGGTCGTCAAAGTGCACAGAACACGTTGCGGGAAGGTTCTCGTTCAATTCTTGCACTTCCTTCACCAGCAACTTGTCCCTCACCGAAATCCTTTTCACTGACTCTATAGTAACACCATTATTGGCCTCCGTTTGTTCCTTTTTTATTTTCCTATTAAGCGTGATCATTATTCTAACTAATTATATTTGAGATCTAAATTCAAGTCACAACATTTATTACAGATAATAACAAAGCTTTCTAGGTTTTTCTTTGGGGAAATGTTAATTATTCTCCCCTAATCCCGTCCTATTTACGAAAACCACCTATCAAACTCAAACCTATCAATGTCAATGTCACATTTGTCAATGTTTAATAGCAAGTTAACTCAAAACATTTTTATAGATTAATAATATTAATTTCAACGCCTAAGCATTCTTTTTTTTGCTTCACTTGTGTGGTTTAACTAAGTAGAATAATTATATATTTTTTAGTTTCTCTTAATATCATAGTCACAAATAAGAAAGAGAACTAGCAAGATAAATGCGAAGTAGACCCGCTTGCCACGATTGTCGATGTAACTCCTGTAGTGTTAAATGACTAGGCAATTTAGCCTTGATTCTTAGTATTTCCCAAATTTCCATAGAGATAGTATATTTTTAGTACATGAATGAACTATAAACATCTGTGAGTTCGACATGACAATTGGTTGCAAAAGCAAAATGTCAATGTCATTTAATTAGTGATTTGTTTGAAGTTGTGGTGATGTTAAAAGGAAAACTAAACTGTAATAATTTTATAAAATTGTTTCCTTCAGCCTTCGACTGAGTTTTCATTGGCAGTCTTTAAAAAATAATTATGGCAGAGATATCATGGCCTTGGCAGTATAATTTCCCGCCTTTCTTTACGTAAGTAGATCAATTTTTCGAAAAAAAATATACAAGTTGTCCTCACACCGTCGTTATCATTTCAATGGATTTACGTACTTTGCAATGGAAGTATATCAACGAAGGCAACGTCCACATCGTCTTGCAAATAACAAACACAGACTACGTGCTTCGTCTTATAAAAGAAGATGGAAACGCAATAAATTTAATCGCCATACAAAACGCGATAAATTTTGTAAATCTTATTATGATACCACTTATCTGCGACAATAGCCTATATCAAGAAGAACTTATAGAGATTACTGCTAAAAGTTTAATATATTTGACTGAACAGTTACCTAAAGTTCGTCCGGAGCATAGGAAGGTCAAGTCAATTCTAAGTAAATATGCAATTAAAGCTCCCAATATGACATTGATTAGTCAAAGCAATGATAACTATTGTTTAGAAATCAAACCCAAGGAAGGGTTTAAGTCTGCAAGCTTCAGTATGCTTCCAAAATGTTATTATTGCTTGAAACAGTTCTTAAAATTGCAAGCGAAACAGATACATTCTGTTAGTAATTACTGTCCTCTTGATTTGTTTTCTGGAGACAGGCAGAGAATGAAGTTATCATTGTTAAGCTTACTTCAAAACCCACAAAATAATATTAAGTTGTTTAGAAATGGAGAAATGATATACAATGAAGAATCTCAAATAGTGGAATTTGATAAAATAGTGAAAGGAATGAATATGTTTTCTTCTACTAATATGTTCTTGGATTTTGTAATTGATGTTTTGTTGAGTAACGGACAAGATAATAATTCCTTTGAAAGTGCCCCAGTATTGATGGTACCAAAAAGTAAAGAATGTAATGAAAACACGGTACTAGAAACAGACACATTTCTCTATAAGCTTTTGAAGTTACAAAAATTATCAGAACATCTAACCATTGATATCAGTAATGTGACTGACAAAAGTGGTTTTGATTATGTATCAAAAATATTGCAAGAATTATATTTACAAAATTTACAGTTAGGTCGTGAGGCAGATAGGAAAAAATTTCTTGATCAAACTACCCCACTCTACTTAAGTCTAATATCAGCTGTTGCTAAAGATTGCTCTGTTATGATCAGCTTTTCAACTGAATCCTTGGATGGAGTACCAAATATACAAATTGGTGACTGTAAAATAAGCTACAGAATCTTAGTAACAGATTTAGAACCAAAACCTGTAATAAATTTGATAAAAAGAAAGAACACTGAGGAAAAATTGATTGAAGTTTATCAAAAATATGTTGAATGTTTATAGTGTAAGTATTGTTGGAGAAAAAATGTAACTATGTTGAATTAGCATATATGTTTATGTTTATTATAACACTAACTGCGACAATCATATTAATATTAAGTCAGCATTGTGGGAGGCGGCACTAAACCCTGTATTTTACATCATCTATATAACATCTTCAAATATATAGCTTTTGTGTCCTGTCTTATAGTGCCTATGTAAACAGCGATTGTATTCACCCATAACCCATATAGATTAGTATTAACAACACAACAGGTCTGTGCAAGCTATATGTGTGTTATCCAAAGAAAAATATAGCGGTTATGTTTGCCGCAGTTAAAGTGACAATAAAGAATTTATTTGTATCTAAAACCTGTAACTCTTTTATGTATAATTTGTATATGAAAATGTATATAAATTGTTTTTAAATATATGTAAATAATTGGTATGTTTGTTGGTATCTTCAATTGTACATATAGAATTACATATGATTAAACTGCAGTAAGTTTTGTTCTATTGTTGTACCCCCTGCCATGGGGATAGATGTTCTGGATTCTTCTTTTAGGGTAGACAGTAATAATTGTATGATATTTCCATTTTTATATGTTACTTGTATAACTTCATACTTTTACATAGAGATATTACATCACAGAGCGAGGGGCTTAGAAATTTGCCTGTTTGTATATACATATAAGCTTAGGGAAATACTAGTTAGTTAACCATTGTAAGTTTTGAACCTTGGCACTTTCCCATAGCAAAGTTATAACTATACTTATGTCATCCACCATGCAGGCTTATAAAGAACTTGGATGTTACATAATGTTGAAAGTCCATTTATAAAGAACTGGTCATGCTAAGAATATTAATTGTATTTATATTCGCCAGGCGCATAAATACAAATTGCAGCATATAGAATTTCTGTAAATATTTTAATTGACGATTTAGATTTTCTGACAATTAATAAGACCATTGAAAATTTTGCATATTGGACATTATGTGCCTAAGTCTTTATATTCATGTAACTCAAATAAAATCAATCTTTTGTTACTAAAGTTTTATCCCTATAACACTGTAATAAAGGGTTGTGAGTAACAATGTAAATGTCTTGTTTCAGAATTCAACCCCACTCGGAAACCAGAGCGAAGCAACTAGAGGCATGGCAACAACTCATAGCAGAATACATGAAATCAACTAAACAATCAACCATAGACATAAGGGAGTCACAAAATAACCCACTATTTAATAACACTTCAATAAATAGGAAATTATCACAAGAGTCGGTTCTAACTATACTCGAGGACATGGCTAAGACAGGCAGGGCGGCACCTATAGATAAGAGTAAAAATGTTTGGGAGATATATTGGCACTCGCTGGACGAATGGGGCAACATGGTGTACAGCTGGGCTTGCAACAATGGCTTAAATAATTCTGTATGCACACTTTTTGAGTTAACCGAAGGCGAAAATACTGAAGGTGAAGGTGTGTATAGTATGATTCATTACATTATTTTAGTATTAGTGAATCACAACATAAAAGGATCATAAAGGTGGTAGAGCCGTTACAGCTCGCCCGGGGCGGCACCACCACCACCCTCATAACCCGCCGTAAAGCAACATGTCCTTCATGTATTGTGTTGAGGATGTCTGGTTGCCGGATCAATGTACGTTGGGGAGGTATGGTTGCCGGATATACATAATTGTAGGCGACCATCTTAATTCCCAAGAGTAAGAACGCATCCGTATCCATCCTTAAATAGAACTTCTGTTCTGTTTGAGATTGGACGTGGTTGTCCATGGGCTGCAGTGACCACTTAACATCAGGTGGCCTCATGCCCGTTTTTTACACATTCGCTATAAAAAAATCTGGTTTCTTTATAAGCTGTTATCACGCTGTATAATCTTTTCAGGCAATATTTTTTTAATTATGTTTTGAGATACTGTTTACAACCTTATATTATGCTGTGAGCAAAGCAACATGTTAACTACATTAAGAAATACGTTGAACCGTAGATTTAGATTTAATACATTGAACCTGTTACAAGTTATCGTGTTGAGGTAAATAAACTAGGTACATGAATTAACCAGTAATTTTCTAGTACATTCAACTATCGTGTCGGGGATAATTTATTTGAGTGGAGGGTTTACGTTAGCGCTCGTTTGGAATCTGGGGCAGTCTTCGAGCTCGCTCAGGTGAACGGACGAGGGCGAAAGTAAAAGTGGGCAGTGGACAGCGGACGACGGAGTGCGGGCTGCATAGACACCGGAAAACGACGCCCCACCGATTTCCTGACGTACCGCCAACGCGGTTTATATAATTGCTAGCTACTAGCGATCGCCTAGTAGTCAAAATTCGATTGTAATTCATTACTTTTTAAGTTTAACGATTAAATTTAATAACTGGACGATTCTGTCGATTATTAAAAAGGAAAATTATAACATTTGATATTCACAATTGAGAACTTGTTCCATTTTGTTTTTGACATTGACTTTATGAACGTAAATAATCAAAAGATACTCTTTGTATGTGCGCATATGTGTGTGTGTTTGTATTAATTCTTTTATTACTTTCATGTATTTATATTGGCCAAAAAAAAAAGTTTTCTGCATTTTTCTCCTTATAATATTTAACCATGGCAATTTTTATTGTCTTCCGTCCGTCCGTTGGCATAAATGCCGTAAAAAGGGATACAAAATTTTGCTTCACGTATTAATATAAGATACTCAAGACATCGCGTAAATAAAGAAAAAGAAAAAATTATACCGTCGAATAAAAGATGGGGTAGAAGTCTTTTATTCGCGTTAAATAAGAATAAATTTCTTTGTTTCAGTTAGATTGCAAGTTGTGTACAGAACTGTTTATAAGAAGAACCACTTGATGCATTATCTTCGTGTTACTTACACGCCTTGTATTGCACGTCAATCCATTACACCACATAGAGGACGGGAATTTCCCGACTCAGTTGTTGTGGACATACTTATCGTTATATTATGGCTAATTCACTAAATATATTTATAAATTGTGGTATATGTTATTGTGCTGCTGTATTAATAACCATTTTTTTAGTTTTTGTGTGAAACAATAACAAACCTCTATCTATTCTACAAACTTCTTCGCGTTTATAATATTAGTAGTACGCATCATACTACAAGTAACTTATCAAACAGTATGATAAATGTTAGCTCATTTAAAACTATGAAATACAATATCCATACAGGTTAAGTGTTAACACACAGACTAGAGTTTCATTTGTGGATTTATTTTCGATGATAATGATGAGAGAAAGATAACTAACAAATTTATTATGTGTACAAAATCCTACATTTTTTTTATCTTGGAAGAGTAGCTAAGAATGTACGTCATCTGATGTTGAATGGTCTCTACTTCTGAGGACTCAGGTGGTCGCCTCGTTAGTAAGTGTAGCCGACAACCGCGCCTATTCAAACGTAACATAAAACTGCTTTACGATAGATCATGAAGGCTGGGATGATATCTTCTCGATTCCACTGTTGTTCTACCACCTTGCAAAAAACCTAGTTTGGAAGCTGCTCGGTAGTTCCAACATGTGTTTAAATGATATAAATCCACGGATTTGGTTAGTCCCTTGGGATCAGTTAAACTTTCCTAGATCAAAAGAAATGCTTTCATTCGAAGAGCCCAGAATATTGAGTCTGTTAAATACGTAAATACCATTTTATGTATGTTGTATTGTATTTTACTGGTGAAGGTATCAAGAAAATGGAGGGTATAAAGCTATAATAAAATATAATTCATTTACCTTCATAATTTATTTGCAATACGACAATGCCATACGCTGATCCAAGTATACGATCCATCTAATGTTTAATAGTTGCTACATGCCAAAGAAACTAATTGAATACAACATTTAATGACGCTAAACATCCCATAATCTGCATGTATGTATCACACCTATAGAATGATAAAGACATAACCAAAAAAAACTAAGGTTAGGGAAACGTGATATTTACGTAAATTTATAAATAAAACTAACACAAATATTTCAAATTTCGAAATACATCTTTATTATTCTCAAGGTGCGTTTGACGGTATGAAGTTTCTATATTGTGATAAGTCACAGAATAAAGTATGGCTGTGGTACTTCGGTAGTCGATACCGGAAATTGACGGTTATTGTAATGCACTTTAACTACTTGTAATAAAAACTATTTCTCATTAACACGTTCAGTCTGGATTAAGTGGTATGATTACAACTGCCATTTTGGGAAGCTTTCAATCTAGAACTACTTTCACAGACTATAACTATAAAGTTGTTAGCTACGTTGATTATGTTAGGAAAGTACTTGATCTTACGTTTATTGATAAAAGGTAAAAAATATCGATAAACAGTAATTTAGAAAATAAACAAATTAACACGAGATTAAATGAAAAATCAATGAGTAACCTGTAATTTTCGAATTCACATGTTTTTATATTTAAAGACCAATTTAAATGAAACACTAAATGTTTAGTGACGATTAACACTTTGATTCCGGCGCTCAGATATAAGATCGGATCGTTATTGCGGGAGCCGGCACTAAACTGGGCTGGGCTTATATCTCTAAACTGAAAATGTTGCGAAAATTCACTGAAATATTGCATTTTTTAACATCTAGGTATCATCTACGAATACATAGACGTAATGTCCGCCCACAGTCTTGTAACGCCGACGTAAACACAGCATTTGTCTTCAAATAAAAAAAAATACAGTGCATTGTATTTTTTTTTTCTTATTTATACTTTTTTAGTTGAATTTTATATAAAATCGTGTTTTTTAGTTTTTTTTAAACTATTATTTATTTTTCATATTGCATTGTTATCCGTCCTTGATACATGTGCAACGTTTCAAATTAATCAGACATCTGGAAATTCGTGAAAATTATGCTCAAAGAATCTGTTACATACATAGATACAACCCAATCTAATAAAAGCGTGTTAATTTTTTTATTATTCTAATATTCTTTCTTAAAAAAGTTATAATTGTATGTACATTTCATGCGGTAGGTTCATTGACATTGTGGTATTGAGGTCGCTTTCAAGAAAATTCAGTTTTTATTAAAACAAATGGCTGATAATGACGAAGAAATTATCATAGAATTCAAATTGTCTTTTTTTATTTTATACCTGTTTTGCGAATTAATATGATACCTTTCTTGAGCTCACAGCGTCGTTTCTTAATTAATTATATTCAATTTAAACTTGTTATTTTTATCACTATCTACAATTTAATAAGTAAAATATTTTGGTCTTCACTGTTAACAAATTAAAAGTTTATGAAGTAAGAATCAGTTTTGAAAGTCTTATATTTCAAGATGTATTTTAGAAATTTCCACGTTTCAAAGAACTGAAATGAATGTGTTTTTACGATATAGATTGTGATGTATACTTTCATTTTCAAAAGTTTTATACTACGTTTTGTCAAATCATCCTATTGTAGACCACAAGCCAGGTGCAAATTTCGTCGTCAAAACTCGTGGTAGGCTTCAAAGAGGTGTGTTAAGATTTATGAACGTTAACTGTCGTTATGAATGAGCAGAAGTGTCAAGGTGGCGGAGTTTGTCACCTGCGTAGGTGGCCACTTCTGCTCACTCCACCTATCAAAACGCTGACGTTCCCCAACCTCCATATACACCGTCTCAGACATTTTACGAAGCATTCTGAGAGAATTGGTTACGGAAATCTATTACCGGCTCCCGTTCTATTTGGTAAACAAATAACACTTTCACATTATCGCGAATTTACACATTGATAATCACAAAACATACGTCACATAAACCACTTGTCTTCTGAAGTTAGATAATCGCTCAGCGTAACACTTAAAACTTAGGTAACTGTATTAAAACAATATTCCCTCTAAACTAGATATATTAATGTTGCTTAAAGCCACAGGCTTTGCTACTTTGCTAATTCAATATTGACAGTTCTAATTATTTTCAAAGTTTAGTCATTTGCATAATTTTGACATTAAAGCGCCATGTTTGATAACTAAATATATGGTAGGATAATTTAGAAAAGAAATGAATTAGGTATAATGTTTGCAAAGTCATAGTATTATATTTCGACCGGGGACGTACTACCGCCGTCCTCATAATTCGCCGTGAGACAATTTTTGGATTTCGATTGCGGAGATACGGATAGCGGCTTAGGAGCGAGGAAATTGTCTTAGTTTTTAGAAGTATCTCATCTTAGTTCCACCTCGATAGGAATTCAGTCGTTTATGGGAATTGATGTGGATTTAGCAGTCACCTAAAATAAGGTGACGTATGATTATTTGCTTCTCTTCTGACATAAAAAAATCGGTAGAACAATTTAGGAAAAACGAAGTAAATAAACCGTTCTTCCGATTGCTGGTTGCAATGCTATAGATAAACGGATCACCAAAGAACAAGGCGAGTACACACCGTCAGTCTTTGCGTTGTAAGTTGATTAATACGTTAAAGTATTTAATTAAAATGTTGACGATTAACAAAACTTTCATCTCGGTCGTGAACCCGCTGCAGTTTTCCTTGACTTGTTTTTTTCCAACGGCCGTGCGTTCGTATGAATTTTAATATCTCCTTCCGGAGTTGGAAAAGTCATTAAACTCCATGTAGGGGATGCAGGAAGTGACTTTTAAGCTATACAATATTATACCTACTAGCACAGGTAAATTATATTTTGACTAATAGGATTTTATTTTAATTAGTTTTAAGATTTCCATTATTGTATATATAAGAATAAAATATGCAGAACCTTGGTCATATATACCTATATACTATGTACTTTATTTTAATGTAGGAAATGTTTAAATTTTGGCAATATTGGCAGTATTATAGCGGACATTATTAATTACGGAAAAGCAAAATCTGGTTTATATTTAATATTTCCTTATTTGCTGTTTATTTTTATGAAGTAATTATTAACTCTTCTGTTTTTCTCCTGGAAGAAGCCAAGTACAAATGATTCTAATAATTTATATTTCCACAAACGCAAAGGATCGTCGAAACTTACTTGATCGTGTTCGTACGGCGATTGTCGTACGATAACCACGTTTTGATAGGCCGATTAAAGAATACAAATAATAGCAACCAATCTGCGATTGTTGTGTTAGACCATGTGTCATTTCCATGGCTCATATCTCAAACGTCATTATTATAGTGCGCTACACTTGATCCTTTTTAAGAACGAATATTTGAGTCTTCTTTTATATCAATAAGAAGATATGCCGAACATACGGATTATGGCGTTCAGTCGAATAGAAAGATGTTCGAGCTGGGAGGGTTCTATGTGTATGAATCGTTTGTGTTTGGCACATTATAAATTACTTTCTTGTCAACGTCGAATACATGTGAATATAGCGATTTGCCGCGTAATCGATCAATCAAAAACAATTGACTTTTAAAATAGAATGTGAGCGGCCTTCCATTACGTCGGTGTGCGGTGAACCGACCAAGGCAAGCTCTTCTATTGTGGATTGTGTGTTTAGCCATTAGAACATTGCCAGAAATACCAGCTATACGACCTCCTTTGGTATTATCCGTACTCACGAAACGGGCATTACATTACACAATACAATTTAATCAACCCTGGAAACACGTTACGATTGAGGTAATTTCTTTCATTTTTAGGCTAAAGTTTTTTTATGTAGCTGAATATCAATTGATGCGGATATGTTTCTATCGATGGCTTTGTTGTTGGAGGATTAATTTTCAGTGTAATAATATTGCGGTGTTTTAGACATTATCAATGCCATAATTTTTCGTGTTACAATCATGTTATCGGTATACGACATAGAGATAACAGGGCTATATATCAGAACTTTCTATCAATATCATTACAAGAAAGTATTTTGATCTATTGCTGAGTAATGATGCAATCTAAAAAAACCCTCAAGTTAACGACTTATCAATGTACTTTATAATAGTTTTAATATCTCGATAGATTTGCTGCGTTTTAATTTGCATTGGCAAGAAGTAAATGGAACAAAGTCAATTAAGATGAAAATTATTTTGATAATAATTGCCTTTGTTCCACATTTTACTATCAGAAATCACAACAAAGTTACAAAATGTTGTTTTCATTTGTTTGATCGTACCATTACCTTGGATTTGTCAGCTGTAATTGTCAGATTTGATACGTTTTATCAAACTTTCAGACTTGATTGTGGATATTTCAAAAATGTAGTCAGCTATTGAGGTAGTTTTTAGGCTATGTAGCATCGCATTACGATTTTTAATCAACGCAGGTAAATCCGCAGACTAAAGCATCTTTAATAATAAGTTTTGCCGTTACATCTTCCGTTCCGTTTTTCTTCGACAAATTTCTCATCCAAAAATGTAGAAAGAGAGAAAAAATGTTCTTGTTGCACTTAAACTAATCATTAAACCCTGGTCGATTACCGTGTACTCCAGATTAGATACGTTATCAGCACAAGTATGTAATTTAATTTTAATATCTGCTCTAGAGATAGATGGACAAGCTTAATGATATCTAATATCAGCGCATATCTTCTGAGAGAATTTACCTATTTTTTAAATCGGAAATTCATTTAAATTTTATGACATTTTCTTCATCATATTTTTATTGTAACTGAAATGGCAACACACTGTGTGCTCGTATACAGTCCACAAAGTGTAAATACCAGTAACTATCTTGGTCTAGAGAAGGAGGCATAGCTGAAGTCACGTTATGATACAAATTATTTGCTATAATACAAGTATACAATAGATGTTACAAAGTAGATATATAACATTCAGTGTCATTGTATTCGTTATTAGCCAATCATAGACGTATTGCTAATCTTAAGGAATGGAATGACTACAAAAAGTAATATACGTTTGGTGTTGATGCCGTAGCAGGCGAACTTCAAAGATTTGTTATCAATAGATGGCAGTCGTTAAACCTTGTCGAGGGCTCAATCGGCATTTGGAAAATAACTGATGGGTTTGCTAGTGACACGTTACACCGTCGTTACACATTGAGGTAACCTGTTAGAATATGCTTAGGCTTTCTCGAGTTGTGGGGAAATATTCACGACGAGCAGTAGATTATTGAAAGTAATGCAGTCAAACCAAATAAACGTTATATAATAATATAATGGCTAATATTACTACTATGCTTCTACTTTGTCCTTTCTTCATTCATTCAGTATCAATTTGTTATGATTCATAAGGCCCCAGTTTAATTAGACATTTCTGGTGCGTGTCTCAGTGATACTCAGCCACTAAAGTGCTAATTATGTTGACCCTTTATCCGTCTGCCAATCAAGACTGGCATGTGTGGAACGCGACACGCAATTGGCCGCTACATGAAACTTATTGCCTATACATCCAAACTAACTAGCTCTATCGCCTCGTCGTTAATTATTCGAAATGAAACCGTCTGTAAAGCAAGATAAGATGAAATATTCTATATCAAGCATTCGATTAAAAGGCTCTTGCATAGGTGGTCACGATTTATTATCGGACCCATTTTTTATCATCAATCCTTGACTCTATTACGTTCACCGTCATTGGATACTTTGCAGCAACTACTTGGTATAACTGTAAAATCATATCCTTGTAAGAAATGCAATGTATCTTTATTTTATCCACAGTTTTATAGTAAATAATAAATTGTCAGTGTAATTAAGTCCTTATTAGACCTTAATTTATCATTTGCTATAACGGTGAATGATAATATTAGGGGATGAGAAAATCTGCATGCATTTAACCATACAGTTTTAAAAGACGCGTGTCCAATGAGCAAGGTATCAATTCTCACTTGGTTAGCGTGACAGGTTATGGTCTAAATCATTTCATCCTGAGAAGAGACCCGTGATCAACTATGGGACATTAATGGGTTAATGATAATTTTGACGAAATTATCACAACACAGCTTTAGTTGTTTTCGTTCTCAGTATTTAGACATTTGAGGATAATGTACATTTCGAGAAAAGAATCTTCGTAGATTGCATCGTCATTGCTTTGACTTTTATTATTTTAAACGTTTTCCTCGTTGTGCTCTTGGTAACTACCTCGGTAGTTAATGACCGTGTAGATAAAAAATATGAGACCAACATCCTTGCAAGATATGGTTTGTTAAATTTTCTATTAAGTTAGTGACGCAAGAACTACTTTGTAGTTCCCATTAGGAAACTTTGGATTTTTTATGAAATGGAAGTAGCGCTAACGAGCATGCATAGCTGATGGTTAGCGCTGCCGCTCGTCTACATCTGTGTTCAACTTCATATATATATTAGGAGACTCACTGTGAAGTTGATCGCAGACTCTCTTATCATGAAGTCGATCGCAGTCTCTCTCAAAGTGAGATCGATCGTAGATGTTTTGTCACTCCTATGGAACATGATGAACCCTTTTCAACCAAAACACAAGAATATCTTTAGGCTAGAAATAGGTGAGTTATTGAAGTCTGAGTTGAGATGAGATGATTGAAATGCCAAGACGAGCTTTATAGCGTCTACCACCTTATTTCCAACTACATAAATTTGTTCTACTATAAACATTAAATAACGTAACTTTTGGTTTTTGTTCAACTGTACCAAGACCCAAAAGGAGGGTTATATTTGTTTATTTAACTGTTTGTCCAATTAATTGTTCATCCTTATATTTCTTCGTCATTACTCAACGGAGGAAAAAAAATGATAAATTGGACACCGTTAGATTCGTCTTGTTATTGCAAGTATCACTAGGATACATTATAATTGGAAAATATCTGAATTGATAATTTGCTGTTTTTGAGGGCCGTAATGTTGGGTTCTATTTTTATTTCCATTCAAACCTGTTAAAGGTATACAAAGGAAGGATGGATATGAATGACGATTAGGATATAAAGGATATCCAAGGGTTATTCCGGATATTGTATAAATATTACATCACTTTTGTTGTATAGCAGCCGTGTCTGTTTGTTGGGACGGCTGTGTTTTTACATTTAATATATAACGGGTACCCACGTTTAAGGATTTTTAATTGCCTATATTTCAAAACAGGTGGATGGCTCGTGGTCATGCCTAAACTGCGTTACCGGGAGGTTACTGTACACTTACAGTTCACAGATGCAACTGGTTCAAAATATTGGCAATTAAAAATCGATAATCGTGAGTACCCCTTCAATAGTAAAATGTGTAAATTACGCAATGATTGATTTAAAATCATAGGATTGTGTTATCAACATGTAACATTAAAAATTATTGGTTACTTTGCTGTCCAAACATTTACTTAAGAGCTGTCTGCGCAATCTTAGTACATTTAGTGCATTAGTGCTCGTTTCGTTAGTCATGGCGCCATCAACACATCAATTATCTTACCATTTTACATTCAATACTTAAAAAAATACTGGTTGCTGTACGTCAAAACATTTACTTAAAGAGCTATGTTTGCGCAATCTTAGTACATTTAGTGCATCAATGTTCATTTTGTTAGTCACGACGCCATCAACACATCAACTATCTTACCATTTTACATGCAATACTTAAAAAATACTGGTTACTTTGCTGTCCAAACATTTACCTAAGAGCTCTCTGGCAGTCTCAGTACATTTAGTGCGTTAGTGTTTTGTTAGTCGTTTTGTTAGTCACGGCGCCATTGGTGACAAATTCAACTGAAGTCGACGTCTGCGTCAGAGGGTGACATCGCTAATTATAATCCGAAGCTATTTATTTTCGCCACACGTCTAAAATTAGGGCCACTATAAACTCGTGTGTGTTTTGCACGTCTGCGGTCTGCGTGTCGTGTTGATAAATCCGCCAGTATACGCGTACTGAAACTAGGGTTGCCACTATTTGTACAAATAATAGAATAATATTAAATTTGGTTAAGGAAAATAAAGTGTAGGATAAATACTTATTAATGGATAACTTAGTGAAATTTTGTGACATAAATGACCATCGCAATGATCTAGAAACATGAAATTTATTTTATTTTTTTTATTTATTTTTTTTATTTATTTATTTTACTTTAATTAACACGGTACATACCAATTACATTAATTAAAGGACAATGCATTTATACATCA
>DWON01004839.1:0-15700 GCA_018251015.1 Phocides pigmalion okeechobee | reverse complement strand
TGTTGCAAAGTAATTTTAATAACAACTTAATAGCATGGATTTCCGCAAAGTAACGCCTGATACTATTAACTACATATAGGTATTTCGTTTAAATTGCTAACAGAAATCTCATTTCATTTGCAAACTTGCAACTCAAGTGTGTTTTTTTTACCCGAGTGAGATTTTTTACTCGAGTGACTCGAATACTCGAGTATGACTCGAGCGAGGTAGTAAAATTGCTCGAGTGACTCGAGTTACAAAATACTACTCGAGTCGCATCACTGCCTCAGATACGACATTAGTTACTGTTTAAGGTTGCATGTTCACGACTGCAGTGACCAACTAACATTACTTTTGTTATTCTTCTCACATAAAAAAGAACTATTACTAGTAAGCCACTACTACAATTGATAGAGAACTAGAACACTGTACATGAAATAAAGTTATTATTGCGCATCTAAGTGGAACCTCAGATAGGACATCATTCCTATTTTAGTTCGTATGTGGATGTCCACGACTGCAGTGACGGACTAACATTCGTTTTATTTCTTTTGAACGTGAAAAGTGTTGCAAAAAATCATGCAAACCACCCGAGGTTAAGTAGTCGCAGCCTATAGAAACTCACGTACAAACGAGACCGAAATTCTATCTAAGTTCAAACGTGGATACGTTTCTGCTCTTGAGGATTAAGATTCAGAGTGTAGCCGGTAACCGCACCTCTTCATCCGAAACACAAGGAATTTATGGATTATGAGGGCGGCGGCAACCTTGAAAAATATTCTTCTCACATAAAAAAAGAATTATTGCTACTATTAGAAGACAAAACGACTATATATGAATTAAAATAACTATTTATATAATGTTATTACTTGAGTAGAGTCGCAAGAGTGGTGTGTCGCACGAGGCAGCACTGCAGCAGAGGCGCGAGGATGCTGAGCTCGTCGTGGAACGCCTTCCCGAAAGCGCGGCCCTGGTCCAGGTGCAGCGTGAACGTGTCGTTGCCGAACATCCTGACACAGTTGAGACCTTACTTTTGCGTCAGTAACAGATTTACTACAACTGACAGTAAATCGATCACCTTCCAATACAATAGCTGACATTTGGAAAATTTCTTTACTATTTTTTATTAAAGTTAGTACCGTACTATACTATACCAAACTTAGAACGGTAAAATTAATAGGTATCTTACGGTTACCGATTAATTACTTTTATACTAGACCCTGTATGGTACTGGTATAAAACTATTCTTGCGTTTCGATGTGGTTTGGTTGCAAATTCACTCATAGAAGACGCTACAATCCTCACGAGTAGCAACGCATCTGTTTTCGACTTCAATTGTATGTGTTTGAAATTAGTATAACTGAATATGTATGGTAGTGACAACTTAGTTGAACTGAATGTGTGTCTGTTATTTTCATTCAGTTTCACACAAAATCAAACCATTTGAACTCATATGTACCCTGATTAAACAAGTATGGTAAAGCTAATAAACGGTAGCACGGCATGAGTGGGCTATATTTGATATGATATCAAGTATTATGGGGTTTGGTGACATAACAATGGGTGGCAATAGTTACTTACATCATAATCTCGTGCTCATAATGCATTAGACTACCTGCTTATAAAGTAATAAGTTACTTTCAATTTCATCCTTATGTTGTGATTAGTCTCGTAGATTCTCAACAAATTGACTGATATAAACATTTGGCCGCACTATATAGAATTCTTATGTATTTCACAATCACAGTTAAATAAGAAGAATAATTATAAAAATAAAAACATGTGATACAAAATACGTACTTAAAGGTCTCGTAATGATGTCTGTCCATATTTCCCGTGAGGAAATCGAAGATGGACATATCCATCAAATCTAGTAGCCGTCTACCGGAGTCGTAAGGTGGAGTGGTGCGCACCTGAAAAACATATTTTTTTTTAATTTTGCAGTCAAAATTATATTACGTAATGCTTTGCTATTTCACTTACTGTATCGCAATAGTCAGATTGCAACTCCCATTGAGCTTTTCTTCGCTTATGATATGATCTTCTCCAAGGATGGCGCCATACCTGAAAAATTTAATCAATCACCAACTTAGATCAATGTACAATTATGAACAATACTCGCAGTAATAAACAATACACTTCGATGTTTTAAGTTACAAGAAAAGATATACATCTCATTTTTATCATAGTTAACTTACAAATTCTTAAATCGTAAATAATTTTGACTAATGGAAAATAATCCGTCGAGAAACAACTCTATGATTTCGGATTGAGATATGCCGATGTCGGTATTAACAAAATAAATACCCATCTTAGACTTCAGGCTTAGCAACGCATTACGTACGACCACTTAACTTCAATCACACTGTAAATGTATTTCGTCACATCCTAAGGCAAGAAGACGAATTAAAATTCTTATCTTCTTTTTAAATGTTCTTTCGAGGACAAAGACAATACTCACCTTTCTCTCTGCTAAGTCTGAAGACGGCAAGAACGCAGCAAAACTTCCTTCCAGCATATCGGGGTTACCGCATATGGCGTGGCCCGTATCACAGTAGTACGAACATTTCCCGTGGAAGCAGAAGTTGTTAGCAGGAGAAACGAAGAATGTCTTCAATATATCCCCTTCGGTCACGTCGTAAATTTCCGTTGTCATGTTCAGTACTCGGCCTACGACTGGCATCGCACGTCGGAAACCCAAAAGCCTGGTCCAAAAGACGTATTCTTTACACAACAATACATTTTTTTCTCTATTATTACGATCACTATAACCTTTGTATTTTTATTAACGTGATTAGACGCACCTCTAACTATGTGAAAACGGGAATTCTGGCACATTCTCTGGGAGATAATTATATTTACATTTTCGGTTATGTGTCAACAGTTTCCCCCCTCCCTCGTAGATGGTCACGGCCGACCACAATCCATGTAATTAGTTTAAATTATCAGCTATTAAAAATCATTAATATGTAAAATCCTTTCAATATGATCGTATTTTATGCAGTACAATTACCTCTTAGTTTCTTTAAAAATATATAAAATAAAATGCAACATCTTCATTACCTACCGCATTCATCTATTCGTTTAGCTTTAAATCAAATTAAAGATTACGGTACTTTGGAAAGTACGGTACTTATAAGTGAGATATGGTGAATTAATTAACTACTGTAGCAAACAGAATGAATGAAAAAAAAAATAATTTATGAAAAGGGGAAATTAAAATTATCCTTAATTCATTTTACAAAATTAAATGTCTAATGTACGATAAATTTTATATAAATTATTACAAAATTTATCGTACATTCGATTACATGTTTTTATGTTTTTATGTAAAAAAAGATAAAATACTAAAAACAAATCAGCAATAAAAATATGGAAAGCAACGCCACGTACTTAGGCCAAATATAAGTTAGAACTATACACGTTATGAGTACACAATTTAAACAAAACCAATCAAGCCGTTGAGGTGGAGAAGAAATACGTATGTCAGAATTTATATATTACGGATTATAATCTAGGGATTATAATGTTGTTTATTATATTTATATTCGGACATTTATTCTTACCTGTCTAAATGGAACGCCGCAATTTCAGCATTATGTCGCTCATAATCAGAGAAGTAGAAATGATTCGGCAGCGTTTGGACATCTCTCGCAAATCTGGGAAACAACAATTAAATAAAGTCCTTTATAAAAGAATATAATAAAAGGTGATAATTGTTAGTTACTTTATTTGTAACATTGCGGTCTTTCACACGGGGCTCCTGGATTCAGAGATTTTTGGAAATTATTTAAGTATTAGAAAATAATTTTATAAGTTGAACGGTGAAAGAAAACCTTATGAGGAAACCTACATGCCTGAACGTTCTATATAAAGATCTCAAAGGTACGTGAAGTCTATCGAACCAAACATGGCCAATAGGCTGGACTGCGTCTTTACCTTCATTCTGAAAGGAGTACTATATGAAGCAAGAGTAATTCGTTGATGATGATGACACACGTCCATATTGTTACGTAATAACACAAGCATATTGTAATTAAGAATAACGCCTACAAAAATATATTTTCAACACGATCCAAGACGTAGATGTACGAACATGATAGAGCACGGAGGTGGCTTGTGGGCCTCATATCGGCGAAGATCATCTGATAAATGCCGTAAAGTGCTTTTAGGTCATAAGCACGTAATATGCTGGTGTAGAAACAAGAGGCCCTTAAGTCTTTGAGCTTATCTTAACTTTCGTGACCAGCACTTGCATTGCTAAGCGGTTTCAATTAAAGAAAAATGAAACAAAAAACACGACAATAAAACACAACTAAAAAAAATATTGTTCGTAATAAAATAATTTATATTTAAGTGTGATAAAAATCTACTTGTATTTATAATGGTTATATTATACATATATATTTAGGGGTCATTCATTAGCTTTAACGTTATATCATAACATAGTTTTAATGAAGAAATATTTTTTATAATTCAACTTTCCATTTTTTGAATAAAACTTTATAGTGCTTTTTTTAGCCTTTAAGTTACAGCTAGATTTCAGACGCCGAGTTTAGAATATAGACCTTACCAATGTATGATATGGTACCAAGGCATGATATGGTAAGGATATATCGACGTTATGTAGGTACATACATATACTCGATAAATATTACCTTTCTTCTGGGACCTTTCAGTAAAAAACAAAACAAGAAACAAATAGTTACCCAAGTACAAGTTATTATAACTTACGTTAGGATTAATATTTATTACTTAGCATTATGTTACGATGATGTTAAAGTTAATTAACAACAGCAAAAGCTACTAAAAGAACTCAGTTTTTTCTAAAATATCTGCAAACTCGTTTGGTGTCTTAAAGGTGAGAGAACTACAGTTTTCGTAAACATTTTTCATTACTTGTGTTTCGGTTGGAGTGATGCAGTTGTTAGGCTAAACTTTGAAGCAAGGCGACCACGTTAGTCCTCAGGAGGAGCAACACATTTACTTTCGAGCTCAGATAGGATTTCAGCTGTGTTTGGCGTTGTACGGGGATGTCCATGGGCTGGACTGTTTCACATCAGGTTTGCATGCTCGTTTGCTACTCTTCTCACATAAATAAAAACAAGTGACATTAGCAAGAGCTACTAAAAGACTCAGTTATTTCTAAAATATCCGCGAACTCGTTTGGTGTCGATACAAATAATTTTATACACCAAGGAGACAATATGAAACCCAACTCTCCGCAGGTATCCGTGACGAAAATTGAAACCGAGTGATATAAATCCATAAAGTGAAATATCAAATTTCCTCTCTTACAAGCGGGGAGACCGTTATTTTAAATAAGCGTTCTTATTTACGTTATAAATGTGGGTTTTTTTTGTAGTTGACTAACAAAAATTAATAATACAGTAATTGATTAGTTGTTCTCGATAAATGTCAGTCATTAAACTTTATCATCACAACATCAAGTGATTGCCTATGGATTAAGATTCCAAATTCTCACGCGGGAGTTCAGAGCTCTAACCACTGGCATGGACCTCTGATTTCACAAACTTATGTTTATATTATGTATTTGTTGTTAATATTATGTTGTTGTTAACTTATGTATATATTATGTATACCTTAAAGATGACGGCAAACATCGTGAGATAACCTACACGAGCTTTCCATAAAATTTACCAGGGTGCGTGGAAAACTCCCAATGGTCAACATAGTGGATTATGGCCCTATTATTCTCATTTTGATAGAATTCAGATTTATTATGATTATGAAATATTTGTTCTGGATCAGTAATGGCTTGACATGACAATGATTTTTTTACCATTTCTTATTTGACTAGGAGTTTTTTTCTAAAGCTATAAACCTTTTAATCCTAACTTACTTGTTAGAACAGATAGAACAAATTTTCTTTTTGCCCTCAATCAGGGTGCTTAATCAATTTCCGGGAAACAAAACGTTTAAAGTGGCACTTAAATCGGAATCTGGTTAGATAGAGCAATCCCGGTAATGTATGGGAACCGTGTCGACCGATTTATTGTCGCAGCGTTCAATGATCGCTTCGTAAGTAGGTTAATAAAATTTAGGAGATCATTGTTACTTTAGACTGGAAGCTGAAAATGAAATTGTATAACTTATTGTAATAGATCTGTATGATGGGAAACCATAAATATTGACTATGTAATTATTCTAATGCAATATTTTAATTTAAAAAAATATCGATAAATTGTGCGCGCGATTTGTTCTATAAGTAACAGATTATTAATATTTAGCACAAACATATATTTCTTCATGTATTCGATTTTACTATAAACACTTTATACTATAGTTAAATTAATGTCGATCTGAGAAGACATTAGTATACACATATTATTATCTAACAATGCCATTGATTGGAATATCGGTTAAGTCCCTCCAACCCCTGTTCTTCGTATCTGATCCAATCTGGATTTCATTTAGCATTCCTCCCAGCCGCTTCACTATCTATTCGCTATCATGATTATTTATCACCGAACTTACCTACTGTTACCACTAATTTATGTGATTATGCACGAAATTTAATTACACTTAAATTAATGCTTTGATTGGTACCTAACTTTATTGTTGTTCCATTAATTATATACACAAATTCGCGATACAATTCTGCGAGTTTTTTTAGTGAACGTAAAATATGTAATTTGTATTATATTATGGAAAGTATTTAGCCTGAATTAAAACTTTATTGTAACTAAAAATGAACGTTCCAATAACTTCAATAAAACCAAATATTGCAATATTGAGTAAATTTGAAATTATGTTGTCAATTGTAAGCAACTTCAATATAAACTATTATTTATGACTATTGTTTTTTATAAACAATTGTAATGACCACCTTGACGATCGACTACCTCCTATAGTTATGTACCATTGCACTTTCTTGTTGACGCTAACTGAAGCACGTGACCTACAAGCTGCATGCAACAAGCGCACACGCGTAGACGATGAACAGCATGCGTCTTATGACAAAACGGTTGTCGCTAACCGAACTAAAAGATATAACGCTAAGGCTGTAAGTAGTAAGCGCTGTTAAAAGCGCACTGGTGTAAACATAGACTATCGATTTAGCTTGTTTAAGGCATGGCTCAATTGTCAACAATAGAATCGCTATCTTATATATCTTACGCAAGCTAAATGTTAATTCAGACGGAAATATATATTCAAAGGAAAAATGATACTACCCAAAATGATTGCATACGTACAATAAAGTTAACGTAAAAGTGATAAACCTATCGCACGGCCGGGAAGAAGGGTTACTATCGAGAGTCGCAAATTTATCGTTCCCAGGCGAATAGTGCGGGAATCACCAGGCCTCTTGATATGTCGCCGGGATAACCCCTTGAGTGTATAATTTTTCCGGCGAACCTTACTCTCGAAGTAAAAATACAAATCTTCGATGTATGCACAGTAGTATCAAATTACCTCTACCTTACTCTATAAAAGCTGAAAACAACAGACGAAATTCTTCGAAGCGGAGGCATATAATTCGGTACGCACAAATTTAATTATACTTAGCTTTCAATTAAACAATAAACACTAAAGGGAAGACAATGTAAAACGAGTAAAAGCTGAGTGCTGAAACGTCTGACACTCGATATGCGAGGCTTTTGGAAATGTCACGAAATTCTTTAGGGGATATTTTCGAATATCTTGCCATCAGAATCATTGTCACAGCGAGAATTGTATCCGATAATATTTCAAGAACATTCCGAGACAAAGTATTCCGTTTAATTTACTGTTATAGTTTCTATATTGAATGGAAGCTTACCATAAAAGTTGAAACGCCTACTTCGTAGTGTTCGAGTGATTACATTATTTCTTCGTAGCACGAAGTACAAAGCAGAGTCCGGTTCTAACAATGGCTCGATCGAATGGAACTTTGGAAAAACTCTTTCAATAACACTTGTTGTGAACAGACCAAGCAAGCCTCTAAGCCGATCATGCGAAAGAACCTACTCGAAGTTCAGTGAATGGAACCGACGCATAACATTCTCAACAAGGTGACAGAAGTTTGTTTCTAAGTTGTTCTACGAGCAAGCACTTGAAACTACACCTCTTCTACCAATGTGTATGGTACAACTCGCACTAACTTTGCTTATAATATAACGTATTCCCATTACTTAGTTTGTCTAAGTTATCTAGGGCTTGATTTGTATATAACTATTATACATGAAAAGGATGTTTTAAAAAAGCTTCTATAAATTTTTCCCTTATAATCAAACATAATAAAATTATTTTTATATTAATTACTGTGATAAGAAAAAAGATAACTCACCTCATAGGCTTAAAAAGGGCTTGCACTCCATTGGGATAGTCAATGATGAGCTTCAGTTGTGTACCACCCTCCTTTTGTTCTGTCAAAGGAAATATTCTTGTGAGAATATACGAAAGACAATTTTGTAGCAACCTTCATCGTAAATACCCACAAACAGCTTAGTCTAAGATTGAAAGTTGTCGAGCGAAATCATTTACGTACTAATTGCACTAAGTAAATATGAATCAATAAGGGACAGAAAAATAAATATTAGACTATATGATGAAGTCGGCTCAACAATGAAATCCATTTAAGTGGGTTAAATATTTAAGTCCAATTGAAAGCAAAGGGCGAGATTGTTGTGGCACTATTGTCCGCTGGACCGCTAACCCCACAACTGATTGCAGACCCGACTTCATTTAATATACATAAGTCGGTTGCTTGAGCTTTTGTAACGAAAGTGGACGAAGGTAATGTTCCACCACACTTGATGAAACTTGATATATTTAAATTGGATTTCCATGTTTGGTTAAATTAAGGTACAACTGACGACCTCGAAAATAAGGTATCCGGCATCCCTAAAATCTTAATATTATCTTAATATTTAAACTTCGTCTTAAGTATTATGTATATAATCAAAGTACTAGTTTGAAATGTAACTGGTTTTAATTATTAAGGGTTTAGTACTTATGATATGGGATTCGGATATCAACGTAGGCGTAACTGATCGACAGAATTTATGATACAATTAAAATTGGTCTAAATCCAGAGAACCTGTTTCGGTCTGATAATGTACTTGACATTTTGCAAATTCTCATAATTTATTACAGCAAATTGTGCCACTCTAATGTTGTTTGCAAATCGAATAATAACAGTTTCAAAATACTTCTATTGCGAACATTATGTATAGTCAGAACTGAATATTTTGACTTAACTTGGAATTTACTGGTAGAATGCTACGCTTTACATAAACTTAAACTGTTATATTGTCGTACTTAACGCCTGGTATCCGTTACTCTATATAGAGTACAAACATGTAAGTTAGAAACGCGTATTGGCAAAACATAGTAATAACACTACAAGAAAAAGGGAAAAGATAGAAGAGAGAGAGAGAAAGAGAGAATAACAGGAAATAAGAAGTAAGAAATTTTAGTTTTTATTTCCGTTGATAAGACTATATTGGTGGTAAATTGCGAGTTCTAGAGCATAGATAGCCTTATATTTTTCGCACTTGTATTGAACATTTCCTTGGTTGAAATTATTTATTTCAAAATCAAAATATTTTTATTCAAAGTAGATTCTTTATAGAGTGTCAATCAGCTAACACCGAATCGTAAAATCTTTAGTTTTGAAGAAAGAGAAGTTTATTTCAACAGCTCAGGACTAAATTTGTTATGACTCTGAGGATTACTCCAATCGAATTTGAAATTGGTTAAAAGTATTACTTTAGTTTAAATTTAACACTCACCAGCGTGAAGTACCGGCGCGGTTGCCATATCCTTCAACACAGCTTCGACTAAAGGATCGCTGTCTTCGTAGAGTTCATGTTGAGCTATCTTCAGCTGGAATTTCTCCAAGTTAGATGCATTTACACTGGAACAATTGTGTTTCTTTATTGGACATTCCTTAATGTTAATATCACTCCAACTTCAGCTGAAATATTATCTGTGTGTCGCAAGATTACTATTTTATGTAGGTACCTTCACATTTCAAATGGTTCAAATCTAAAGATGGGGGAAATATGCTTCGACCGGAGAGGGACCAACGCCGCCCTCATAATCCGTGTAAAGCATTACTTGTGTTTCGGTTAAAAAGGTGCGGTTACCGGCTACACTTTGAAGCGTATCTACGTTCAAGCTCAGATTTCGCTCGTGTTTGTGGTTGTACGCGGATGTCTATGAGCTGCGACTGGTTAACCTCAGGTGGTTTGCATGCTCGTTTGCTGCTTTTCTCGTATAAAATAAAAAGGGCCTAAAACGGATCAGCGATTATAATTACAATTAGTAAAAGACAAAAAATAAAAGACAATAAACGACTCTTTTTATTATATGAATATGTTTAAGGCATAATTATATTCCTTTGCTAACTGTATGAACAAGTAAAATTAATACTTTTGAATAACAAAACATATGTTAATAAAATCCCTTATATAAGTTTGTTTGACAAAAATTTCACTGATATGGTGTGAATATATCTAGTTCCGATAAAAATATAAACGTGAAATCGTTAGTTCTGTTAATCCGAACACCGATGACCTATATCACGATCTTATCTATTTACACGAGTAACATTCGTCATGGTTACTTTTAAACACCTACGCACCTACTTACGTACTTATCTTTTCAAATCATATTAAAATAGATATTTTTGAAACTTTTATCGCAAAATAGTGTTTGACCATAAATTACACGGTGAGTTATTATGGTTGTTCTTCGTAGAGTAGTGCGCTACCATGGGACTAGTTTCATATATTAAAATTCATATACTTAAAATGACGATATTTTTTGCTTTTATCAATTTCATAAATATTTTGAAACTTGGGCTAAACTATATTTTTTATGTGAATAGCAAACGAGCAAGCAAACCACCTGATGTTAAGTAATCGCACCACAAACACGACTAAAATCCTATCTGAGCTGCAACGTAGATACGTTGCTACTTCTGAGAACTAAGATGGTGGCCTTCCTTCAAAGTGTAGCTGGCAACCGCACCTCTCGAACCGAAACACAAGTAATGCTTTACGGCGGAGTTCTCCACCGTTATCTGAAATCGCTTTCCGGCATTTTGCCTAAGATCAAAGTGGGCTACAATATATTTAGAATTTATTTCATATTTTCTTTACATTACATTACATCCCTTACGTTACAATCAAACATAAATTAACGTACACATATAAATATACATTTATATAACATAAGCACAAGCGTACATTCCTAGCTACTAATGGAGAAAATAAAATAAAAGCCTGAAAAACATTTTGTTTTGAAATAGAGGCCAAATTCGTTTTATCGCTATTTAAGTTTTCAGAACGTTGTGAACGTGCTCTTTCAAGCCTGTCAGTCAGCGGCCGGTCTATTTCACGATAGGTCAGCACACGACAACGATAGCCACTGGATTAAATGTTACCCATTTATAAGAGAAATTTTATTTTAACAGAATTTTTGTATGTTACACAATTATAGTTCCATCGGGAAGGTGCTTCTTATGTTGGCGCACTTGTAAACTAGGGGACAGTCTTTGTCCAGATATAGAAGATACCTCGAGACTTGCATCCCTTGAATCGAAAGCATCAGAACCACGGTAAAAGTAAGATTTCAGTCAAGGGTTTTAGTTTGTTTGACATTAGATGTGAATGTTTATGACTACCTAACAACACTCGGTCTAAACGTTCCCCTTATATCCGTTTAATATGATTGAATTGAGTGAATATGATCTAAGTGAATTGGGAGATGTTGATTGAGGGTCGATATTTCCGAAATAACGACATTGTTTTCGAGTTACGATATACGATAATTTCTTTAAATATTATTAGTGGTAATAGCGGGCGACACGAATTATGCGGATATACATATACTACTACTAAAGACCACGGTTCCATTTCACATTATTAACTTTTCTAATTTCTCGAAATATTTTGACAAAGTTCCCCCGCTACGAGTTCTGCAGTAGTCATTGAGCTTGTTGCCGATACGATGTTTGGATTTAACTCCTTAATCTCCTCCTACGATATCTACTAGGTCACTATTCCACGTAAAGCTATGGCATATTACTATTAAATGACTTCCAAAGTAGAGAGGACCTCATTTAATAGAAAGAAATATAAAAAAGCGTAAAATCTCTTTAATGTTTGCAAAGTTTACTAGCTCCTAGGTCGTTATCGAAGACTATAGAATTTAATGATCCTATTTTGTGACGAAAGCTTGGTAGCCCAATTAGTCAACAATCAATCGATGTTTAAATAATTTATATATGATAATACATGCATCGCTTTCCAAAGATAATAAGAATTAAAACCTTCCTTAGTTGGTAGCCTGAATGTTGTAATGCATTCCCAAACATACGTCAGACTCAAAATAACGTATTGAGGAGAAAGAAAATGTTTGTTCACAAAACTCCTATATTTTCGTGGCTGCTTTAAAAATTTAGCACACCCTCTTAAACCTGATCGTTAATGTCGAGATTTACATGGAAGATTTTCCAGCGGCGGCGTGTTGGTTTTGGCTGCGTGGAACACATAAGTGGACGTGATTTGCCTGCTAGAGGTAGGTGCGAGACTTTGGGCGACACGACGCGCAACGGAACTGAATACTAAGGAGCCTCGTGTAGCGTTCTCGATTTGTGGCATGCTCCGATAACCTGCATTTAGAAATCAAGCCGCCAGATGCTATAAAATTTATTGACTCTCTTTTGGTGTGAATTGTGTTGGCGTCAAATGGGAATTCAAAAAGCCCGATTGTTCCGGTTTAGGACTAATGGATGGTTAGAATTCTAAATAGCTAACGTTGCACTGTCTGGCTTACGTTTCACTAAGCGGACCTAGTTGCTAGGCCATTCAAGGAATAAATCAAACATGGTAATGATTTCATCGTTATAATGCGCTAAACGTACTACGGACCACGACCATGGTAATTTGCATGATCACAGTAACCGCAATGTTTTTCGTTTCCTTATTATCTTTACATATAATTAAATCGTAATTTAAAATATATTTGGTATCATATCGAACCGCAATGAAGAAATAAATAAGACGAAGGTTGAATACGAAGGAAATAGGTCCAACGACTTATCTCTAAATATTATTATTGTTTTTGATCCTTGATGTAGTGAATGGGACAGGGAGTATCAGTTAATGTTAAAAAGGAAATAAATGGAAATAAGTTTGAAATTGATTAAATTTGGATGGTATAGAGAAAAAGTGTTCATCGCATTTCACATTTTCGTGAATGAGCCAATTTTGGCAGAAGCACCAAAAATTATCCGTATATCACAGCAACCCTTTCTACTTATATGATACACGATTGTAGCTATAAGGTCCCGTCATATCGTAAGCAGCGTTTGAGGAAGCCTTCATGCATTCATTCCATTTAGTTTTATTGTCAAAGACCCGCGCCTATCTCGGCGGGGCCCGTAACTGGATTTTAAATAAGATTCCCTGCAAAGCTTGTGAAATTTGCTTTACAAGATAAAAAAAGGGTCGCCTCGTCTGTTACATATAGAATCAGCTTGTCATAGAAGTATGATATTATGATCCTTTTTTTATAGTCGGTATCGAAGGAAAATGTGTCTAAAGAATAAAGGAATACACGTATATATAGCCGGGGCTTGGGAAGCGTGGTATTTTTTCGTTGTGCTCGCAATGTTCCTATGAGATTCGTTCTAATATTTACTTTCGCGAAATTACGTCAACCACTAGAGCGACCAACCTGTTTGGTTTTGATGCATACTTCAGAACGCGGTGCGGGCTGTTCGCTACGGATGAAAAGCCCGGGTTTTCGGATATGCATACCAATCTGTGTGTATGCTTTGAGTTTGTATAGACATCATTTTACATTTATTACCAAATTGGGAACATTATATAAAACTTTAAAAGGAAATCAGTAAAACTTACTGAGTCGGTTAGTAGAATAGGTAAAATAATGATTTTGTTTACTTCCAGTGAGGAAAGGAATTCTATTTTAGATAGAATAGAGTAAGCACGTGGATATAAAATGAATGTTAAAAATGCAATGAAACTTTGAGAAACCATATTTTACTTGTAGCGTCTTTCATCAGTCAGCATTAGGCCATATTTTATTTATTTTAAAATGAATTTAAACTGGAATAAATTTGCTTTCTAATAATTGTTTCTTGTAAAAGATACCCCCGGTTTAGAAGATACGTATGTATATCTTCTAAACCGGGGGTAGTAATGTTAACATTCAAAAAGAGTTTTTTAGTATCATCTTAGTCCTCAAGAGTGGGAACGCATCCGCGTCCATCCTTAAATAGAACTTCTGTTCTATTTGAGATTGGACTTGGTTGTCCTTGGGCTGCAGTGACCACTTAACATTAGGTGGCTTGCATGCCCGTTTCTTACTCTTTCATTAAAAAATACACACCTCTTTATAATATCAGTATGCTATTAAGTTAATGTTAGAGTTGAGTTTGCCAAAGGAGGACATTTGTAACAATTTTCCCTACAACATTCGCACCGAGAAGTTTAATAGCAGCAATAACGAAGTAACTAACAATTTAATCCGGCGACTGGCGCGCTACATAAATCGTACTTGTGGATGTCAGCTGTCGACAACTTTCCAAAATTTTCCTTGTAATGTCCTTTTCGAGTCGTTTTTCGCGGAACAATTTTAATTAATATTTCTTAACGCAGTAAATGTTCTGGTGATTTAAATTATAAGCAAAGGGTGTATTGTAACAATGATTTTCATCTACATAATAATGTCCGTCTGTCCCTTCCTCTTCATTCCTTATATATATTTAATTTATTTATTTAACAAAATCCACAACTCTTTCTTAATTTAAATATTAATAAATAATAATAATATTAAGATATATAATTATGTAAATGTGTTTTGGTATTTTAATTATTGACAACAATGATAAATATATCAATACTACACAATACATTCATATCACGACTTTAATGAAAAACATTATGTTAATATTGGAAATGTTTCGGGAATATATTAATTTTTATAAAAATATTTTATTCTCACATATACAATGATGAAAACCTTAAAACTAATTACAATAAAAACCTAACCTAAACAATCTAAAGGGAGTCCGTGCCCATGCGGCACGGTTCCAAGAACACTAGCTGCATTCCCACGCTGGATAGCAATTGCAATTCTCTGCGCGAGATATGAACCAGCCTTCTTGTTACCGGCAGCGTCGACCAATTCGGGAATTAATAAATACCAAAATTTATTTACCTCTATATAATTATTTTCTACTTGACAGAAGACAATTGTGTCCAATAAACTGTATGAAATAATATATACAAATATTTAAACCGTAAAATACGAGTAGACAACCGTAGCTTTTTTTAAGTTGAACAAGAATGTTTATGAGTTCCAACGATTATTAAGCATCTTTGTAACATTAGAAAACATAGTAAAGGTATAAGTACCTGGGTTCCAAGTCTTCCATTTCCCCAATAGTGGGGTTCTCCGACCGCAGCACATTAAGGTCCCGGTGTGGAGGTATGACGACGGCGTTGTCTTCCCCCTTGCCCTGGATCTGTGCGAAGACGATATTCTGCAAGTCCTCGTAACGGTCGACGGGGGGCGCCGGCGCCGGGGTGCGCGGCTCGGTGTCCCCGCCGCTGGTTTCCGCCGGCGCCGACTGTTCATACTCCCGCGAGCTATTGCCGTTACTGTGAAAAATATTGCATGTCAGCCATCTCAGTTCATTTTTATATTTATTTATATATATCATACATTTAGATAAGAAACA
>DWON01004838.1:0-15701 GCA_018251015.1 Phocides pigmalion okeechobee | reverse complement strand
CATTATTGGAGGCAACCATCTTAGTCCTCAAGAGTAGGAACGCATCTGCGTCCATCCTTAAATAGAACTTCTGTTCTATTTGAGATTGTACGTGGTTGTCCGTGGGCTGCAGTGACCACTTAACATCACGTGACCTACATGCCCGTCTCTTACTCTTTCATAATAAAAAAAAAGATACCGCGATCAGAAGCCTCGCAAGTTATTATGGAAATAGCCCTTAATTTGTTTTTTTAAATGAATCTAGACTGGACGCATAGCTAATATTTAGGAGACAGCCAAGTAAATAATTTAATTAATATTGAGAACAAAACTTTCATCTTTTGCATACAGTCCAACTGATCTTAAGTGGTTTCTGTTGCTCAAGAATATCAAATAGTAGTAAATAAGTAACTTCATAAAGAATACACCCAGCACAAAAAAATGCCATGCTTTTCATGTAGAAAAGTAAAAAACAAGTATTCTAGTTATCTGATATTAGTACATAGGTCACTGCATTTCATGGATATCTATGTATGTACGTTCAGGTTCAAATAGGAGTAAAGTCCTATTTGATGTCGTGCCCATGTTCGACGCTTCTACGAGTATATGAGTTGTTATTCATGAGGACTGGGATGGCAGCCTCGCTTGTAAGTGTAGCCAGCAATCACACCTCTCTTAGCGAAACACAATAACTGTTTTATGAATATGAGGACGATGATACATCCATGGTCAAACTATTGTTCTATCATCTTGCTACTCCTCAAGACTGAGATGCTGGCTTCATATAATGAAGAGACTGTGACCATAAATTTAATTTTCTTCAAGCTAAAAATGGAAGTTAGCCGGAGTGTAAGTCTCTAATCGAACAGTACAGATATCTAATACCTTTTAAAATAGAAAGAATTCTGTTTGAATTTTCATACCAACGTTCCGGGGAAAGTAAAGAAGAAATAAGTTATTTGTACCCCAAAAATATTATCCATATAAACGAGTGATGTGGCATTAAAAAATTGCCGCGTAATACGCGTAGAAAAGTCGGCAATGTTAAATTACGAGGACGAACCTCAATTTGTCAATGCCCACCGCGAATGGGACCGTTATACTTGGCCCGCAGACCAGAGCAATTCACGGATACTAGACTGTGTCCATAGACGATACGCACACGACTATAATATTCTGTCTTGTAAAGAGTTGTCTTAATTATTCTAACAAAAAAGGACTTCAAAGAAATTGCATCTCCAGTTTTCTATATTATTCTATACTTAAGGATGCTAATTTATTTCAAATATATTTTTATCCGTATCTACATCTATTCATAAATACAATTCTTATTTAAACTTAACTCCAATACACAATTTTACCACACTTAAGAGGTACTTTTATACAAATTTAAATTGAACCGGATGGGAACAGTACCATCCAAAATAACAAATTATGAAAATCGTTTAATTAAATTCTGGAAAATCATAAAAAATAAACATCTTAAATTGAGAGCTTTTTACTTTTTTCAAAGTCAGTTGATAATCAAAATTCTTGTAAAATTCATTGTTCCACCGAGCCATGTCACGTGTAAAACTAAACTTAACTTGATAGATAATAGATTTTCAGGATTTTACCAAGAGAATGTAAAAGAAAAAGTAGGTAATACTCGTACAATTTTTATTTTAATACTTAGAAATGAATAGTTATTACAAAATAATTCCTAACTTACATAAGTACATACGAATGTGTAATATGCTTATATCAAGTTAAATATAAGTTTTCAAGGCTCATCGAAACTTCACCACATGCTTGTGGAAACAGTGTATTACAGTCACCTAAATATCTGACGACGTGAAAAATTTATCGGTCGCACGTATCGCTTACCGATAAAAGGCGAAGAGTCGACTACCGGCTGAATAGTGGTTAGTTCCCACTTTAAAGTATCAGTATAATAAAGTACCTAAATAAAATATGTCAAGAACATGTGTTACGTGGGTTAACATAGATATAAATTTACTCAGTATTACTTATACTATTTAGTTTAGAGCTAGTGACATCTGTCGGATACTTTTACCAAACATCTATTTGGCAAATAAATTCTGTCCTACATAACCGATCTGATATCCGGTAAGCGATGCATTTTAAAAACTGAATTGAAATGCCTCGTATGCTTTATTAGATGCCATTGCCTTGTTTAACTCACTACACTATTTCAATTTAGGGATTTACTCAATTGCTATAAGGCAAAAATCCGTGTGGCAATTGTGTTACAATATACGAAACTACAACATATTGTACTCTATGTAGCTAAAATCGATAATTTTTATAATTTATAATAAATAATTGATTATTAATAAACACCTTATTTATATAAAATGTAGAACTTAAAAAGTATCTAAAATCTCAACGGGAATAATGCAAGAATTTTATGAAATAAAAGTATGAAAACGAAGCGGTTTTGATTGATGGCAATAAATGGTCTACCATTTTGAGTAGCTAGCTTTAATAGTCAAAACAATAAAAAATATAATAAGTACAGTTTTACAACTATCACAAATATTAATTCCCCTAACATAGTTCTTTTACCATTTGATTATTATTCTTTCATCACTGATTTGACGATCTCGTACCATAGATAGATTTCTTCGGTACCTATTATAATTGTCTATGTTCCTTGCTTGCTTGCATTTCATCACACCACGCTTGGCAATCGTATGTCGTACGTAATTTCGCTGTAAATTTTGAAAAATTGTTAAAAATTTCACTCTTCTGACAAATACTATTTAAAACAAAAGATGAAGCAAGTTATATTTTTATGTTTGCTGTCGCTGACACTGTGTCTCAGTAAGCCTGCAGAACCGGGTAAGTCTAAAATAATTTTCCATCCGTTAATGTATTGCGTTCTATTGGAATTTTCTCTGATTGCGTACCAATATCACAAACTTGTTTTTTATTGAATCACCTAACTGGACTGCTTACACTTTTTGTTCATTATACTATTAATACGTTTCTGGATTAGATTGGTGAATGGATGTATAAAAAATATGCAAGTGGTTTTTCCCGTAATCAGTTATTTTCCGATCTGAGGATAATATTCTGGTAGATTCTATTGTGGTAAACTTTGAAGTTAGGTAATATTTATTCTGTTTTTTATTAAATGTATTCCGTACTTTTCAAAACCACGAAAAAAATGATTTTAATTCCAGTAAATATTTTTCTCCTACCTACATACCAATATAATACAGTTATATAGAAGCTAGTTTACATAACACAACAAAACAATGAAAACAAGTAGCTATTCTTTTGTTTCGAGAATGTGGGCCAAATATTTAAAAATATATATTTTTAAAAAGAGAACGTCATTTAAATGTAACAATTACATTGTACGTGATATCAGTTACAATAACACATTTTGTACATATTACCAATTATAATTGCAAATAATAAAATGCTATTAAGATAACTGAACTATTCATGTTGAAATAATACTATGTTTCAAGGTTATCTATTCTAAAATCCAGCATTACAAATGCATATATAATTACTATTAGTTGTTGTTTGTTAACTGAGCATAAAATACATTATTATTCATTCTGAAAAGTACAATACATAAGTAAACATAAGTTTTCCTCATAATAAACTTAAAAGGATGTATTGTAATAATTGTATTGTCTTAGAGTAATCCACTAAGTTTTTAAAGATGTGTAAAGTCTACTAATCCATACTTGTCTCACATGGTGTAAAGTCAAAACATAATTAATAGTATCAGGCGTTACGATGTGGAAATCCTTGCTATTTAGTTGTTAAAAAACTACCTTGCAACAATCCACCACCACAATATATCATGGTATATATTACAAACCATGCACTATAATAAAGTCAAAACAGTCTCATTTTGAGAGGGGTCCCATGCCTGGCAAAGCAACAGTAATAGATTCACGATGTGACATTCAGTAAATTTGTTATCACAGTACCAGTGCTAACATGATATCAGACATCTATATTTAGTGCTAAATGAGTTTGCCATAATTATTCACTCATATTTGCAAGATAAATGTAGAAGTAAATAAACACTAAAATAAATCATCCATGCCACAATGTTTCAAACGGTCATGTATCACAATAGATTTGTTTACACAATCTTCGTTTTAATGAGAATATATTTGTTTTCATTTCTATGCTAATCAAGAAAGGAGGATAATACTTGTATTTATAAGAATTTCAAAATATGCACTTTCTTCATTGCCATCGTAATTCACAAAGAGTACTCTCTATATTTTTTGTCACATTCAAGAATTAGCATGAGAGTGTAATCAGTCTTACACGGAATGATGGTTTTATTCTATTCTTATGTATGATCCTTAGATTATGAGATATGACCAAATAAATTTTAGTCACTAGATTCTTAGATATTTACAACCTTTTTAGAACTTTATTTGCTACTTGATTTGGACGATTTCTCACTTTATTTTCATATTTGATTGATTGACCAACTTACTCCTCAGGAGTAGCAATGCATCTGTGTATGACATCAGATGAGACTTCATTACTATTTAAGTGTGTATGAGGATGTTCATGGGCGGCAGTAAACTCTAAATACTGCCTGCTACCTGTGCTTATACCTAATATATTATCATTAACTTTTAATGTCCTTTTTCTACACCAATACAAAAATTTCAAAATGTAACAAAATCTGTATTCATTCTCAAAATAAATTTTCTGTCAAATTTATTTTTGTCTCATACAAAACTATGAAAACTCCTGTTTTCCTCGTGTACTACAATACAATAAAAATTAAACAATCTTTCAGCTGAATGAAAGTATGAAAAAGTGTTTAATAAAATTGACTAACTGGATGTTAGTCATGACTTGATTCTTGTAATACAATAACATAGAACATAGTTGATTCACATTAAAAATGGTTTTTACACATTTTTCTCATTTATATAAATAACTTCCTCTTCATCAAAAAATTATAAATGTAAAGTTATTCTCTTTAAAGAGCAAATGATTCCTAAAAAAATTTCCTGTATCTGTTGTTGTGGTATCTACGGTTATGGATTTCCCTACACTGTCCCATTAAAAACATCCATCTATTAATTATAATTGAATAAATTCATTTCAATGACTTTTCAAGTGATTTATAATTCTTTTAGTAATGTCTCAATAATAAAAAACACTGTAGAAAACTGTATAGTTAGATTACGCGTTACATCTTCTCATTGTGCAGTCACAAAACAGGTTCCACAACCATACTAATGTCTTCATTTATAGTTTACATTGATTTGTTTTATATGGTTTTGTTCATCATGACAACAAAGTTCACTTTTAAAGGAAAATATGATGATGTGGTACATGTATTGTGTGGTACATATACATACATCTTGAGAATAAGACACTTGTCTCTAAATATTATAAAATAAAGTACACTGTCGCGTCTGTCCGTGATTCCTGAGGAAGGTTTTGGTGCATAATAAGTTAAGTTTTGTTTGTAAATTATGCGAGAAATTAAACAGTAAAATTCAATATAATAATTCAGTTGTTGTTCAAAATAGATTTTTCTAATTGTTAGGTTTTGTATATTCGCCATAAACTCAAAAAGTACTGGATGGATTTTTTCACAGTTTTGAACAACAAGTAAAGTGATACCGGAGGATGGTTTTGGTGCATAATAAGTTAAACTTTGTAAATTGGACGAGAAATTAAATAGTTAAATTAAATATAATAATCCAGTCGTCGTTTGAAATAGATGTTTGTAATAATTAGTTATTGTAACTAGGCAATGACTTGATGCATGTACAAAAGAAAAATAATGTAAATAAATATAAACTCTACTACCAGAGCGAAGCTAGACCAAGTCGCTAGTATAGAATAAGGTCAAAGGCCAAGATACTCTGTTATACCATTGTAATCCATGTACTACTTGTCTCTTTCTATACTTTATTTAGTTGAAGTTTATTTAAATCATGTTTATGTTATTATTCAGTTCTTTTATTTACGCTTAAATTGATACATGTTCATTTATTGTAGTGTGTATGTAGTGGCATCATATGTAGTGGTTGGTTTTCTGTAATTTAATTATTTCAAAACTCTAAATCAAAATGGTATAATAGGAAAACAATTCTTTTTTTTCTGAATAGAAATCTTGTAAACAGGTGAATCAATTTTTGATGGAATTTTCATGTAAGAGAGAAAGTTAAAAAAATGGCTTTGGCAATTCTTTAACCAAAATTTAATCTATTTTGTAATATCGTAACTAAACTATAATATTTCGCGTTATGTATCATTATAGTAATTGATTGGGTTTGACACAATTTTGAATCATTAGGACATTATATGACATCATGCATTTTTCATGCAAAAAAAAATTGGTATTCATGTAATGATAATTATGTCGTTATAAAGCTTTTGTTTATGTGCTTGTGTAACTGGCGATGTGTTAAATGTTGGAGCCGACCACGGTAACCTTGCATTTACGACCGTATGTTTGAACTTACGGTACGACCCGACCAAAATAACCTTGGTTGGACATCTGTATATTTAAACTTTCATGGTTATAAGGAAGCTTGCAGCATTTATTTATAAAGGTTTCGAAATAAGTCAATATATTATTTACGTCAAATCAAGTCGGCATAACACAGCTTGTATCATCGAGCGTGGTTGTAAATTGGATGGGTGACCGATTGTGACTAAATGTCATTATATGCTTCCGTGCACCAAAATCGAAGACGGGAGATTCTATGCATTCAAAGGGCGCGTTCGTAATTATTCCCCATATTCTTCCGTAAGGAAGGGAGAAGTTTGGTATATTTCAAGCGTCCTCTACTTGTAGGGAGAGATTCATGCGTAACAGTGGTACATAAAAATGCCAAAACCAATAAATAAGTCAAATTGATGTTTCCATAAATTAAAAATACGTGCCATTTTATGTGTTGTCGTGAAATAGATTGGAGAACTCTCAGGTATTTAGGTATCCTCATGTTTTCCTTCTTTATTAAAACTAGTGATACTCTATATCTATATCTATCTATCTATCTCTGTCTATACGTGAAAGAGTTGGATGACTGACAGATCGAAAGTTGCACAGCTGAAATCGCTGTACCTAGTATCTAGATATTTTGCAGATTGTTTGTGTCGCTTAAGTAAAAAAGGAAATATCCCTAGGCGGTAAAAAGAGTTGAAAATTGTTTGAATGCGGATAAATTCGAATATGTAAATTTGTATTATTCGATTCTGTTTAGAGTTAAAATAAAGCTGTATTTATTGTAATGTCGACTTCAGCGCGAGCAACGCGGCAAGCTAAAACTAGTTTGTTAAGCAAATAACTTCAAAGACCGAGGTGCGTGCGTGCCGAGAAGCCGGTATCTTAACGACAGACTGTCACTGTTTACCGTTAGTGACACTCATTGGCTTATAATGTCGCGGTAGTGTTATAAATTTAATAAGAGGTGGAACTTTCAAGTTGGGAGAACTATAGTTCGACCGGGGCCGCCCTCATAATCCGCCGTAAAGGATTAACTTGTGTTTCCGTTGGAGAAGTGCGGTTGCCGGCTACACTTTGAAGCGAGGCAATCATCGTAGTCCTCACAAGTAGCAACGTATCTACGTTCGATCTCAGATGGGACTTCGGTCGTGTTTGTGGTTGTACTTGGATGTCTATAGGCTGAGACTATTTAACATCAGGTGGTCTGCATGCGCGTTTGGTACTCTTAACACATTAAAAGTAGAGTTCGATTGCGGTCTCCCACCACAACTTGCGAAACACGCTATAATAATATTTATTGTTTCTGTAGAAAAGTTTAAAGGTGGCGATGCGTTGGCCCCTTTGGTGTTGCAAACGTCCATAGGTGACAGCGAATAGTGTGACAAGTAGCCCGTCTGGTTTTTCTTTAGGCTAATCTGTAAAAAATTGGACGAAAATGGTATATTGTTAGAATATATTAAAAACCACCTATACACATTCACACCTTTATTAAATTAGTGGACTTAGCTCTCCGAAGTAGAAGGACATAATTGATTTAATTATGCAGAATTACCTAACCTTGCATCAATTGCCTGTAATCGATTGAACAATTATGGCTATCTATACGTAATCTATGACTATCTGCAATCAAATTTAGATATGTGCATTTTACTGTCTACATTTTCATTTTTATTTATTAAAGAGTAAGTTGACTCACTAATCCAGCGAAATGAACCTAGAATTCTGAAATTTTGCAGGTTTTTGGAAAAAATTGATTTAAGATTCGATTTTTAGATTTACGTTAAATACTGTATGGTTTATAATATTTATTATTATGTTATATAACGGCTACTCACGATTAACGGTTTTTAATTGCCGATATTTCGAACCAGTTGCATGGATTCGGCGATAATATCAGTTTAAAATCGTAAATTTATCTTGTTATATCGTTTGCTCTACCAGCAAATCTACGGATAAGCTTATGCTTCATATAACCTAAAACATCGTAAGATTACCCATAGTAAATAGGTTTTAATTGATCTGAAAAAATAGTATACGTTTCACGTCAGTATTGGTTACATTCTTATTACTTACCTTTGTATGAAAGGGGCCATCGCACATGAGCCGGTTATCCGCAATTAGTCCACCAATTGGGGCCATTTTGCATCAGTTGATTTTGATCAAAGCGTTTATGAGTAGATAAATGGAAGTACGTTAATACAAGGTATGAATTTCTTGGCAAAATTTTGAAAACTATTCATATTTAGTAACTATTGGATGTCAATTTATTACGTGAAGCGAATATAGCGATACTCCGATGAATCTTAAGGCACCTCAAAGAGAGCGTGGGGGCGCTCTCTTTGAGGTGCCTTAAGATTTTACTCAACCCTTTCCCCTTATCTCACGTGAGATTTTTCAAACTACGTATTTTTTGGACAAATATCTTAAAGTTCTATTATATCCTAATGAAGAAACATGTTTCATACGGATATATTACGCACTATTTTTAAAGATACCCCCCCCCCCTCCTTCTTCCCCACGTAAAACTGGATAAAATTCAGCTCGACCTCCCATCCCATAATTGCTTCACGGAATGAATACGCCCTAACAAAGTCAAGTTACTCTATAATTAATAATAGGTATCAAATCTATAGAATAAACAATTGCGTTTTAAGTCTTAAAACATATTTATTTACATAGCTGGTTATCATATAACAAAACAGGTTTAAATGTAGAAATAATTTTACTTGTGATATGTATGTCATCTCACATATGGACATAGTGTTATATAAATTGTACAAGGAACTTGATACATTGAAACAACATAGTACAAAGACAAACGAGGATGTAGAGTCAAAAATTCATCTATCGGAATTAACTTTTGCAGTATACAGGCGACAAAATAAATCAAAATGTAAATAAGTAAATATGTATTAAGTACTAAACTAATTATGTACTTAGTGTAATATGTATTTAAATGGTAGATTCATCATGGGATCTCCTAATACATAATATTCCTATATTATTAATATGAATTCAAATCTCTCATCTTTCAGAAATACCTCCAATGTTAACATTATTTTACTGTTTCTATATAACTAGTTGGTTTGGAAATAGGTACTAGTTAAAAATACTTATAGAAAAAGGATAGATTCCTTACATTTACTTCAGATGGCGCTCTAAAACTTAGCAATACACACATTTTTCATAACCATTTCATGATAAAACATCTTGCATATGTTACTATATATGAGAAATTAACTTATTTGTACTTTTTTTTTATTGTGAAAGAGTAAGAAATGGGCATGCAGGCCACGTCCAATCTCAAATACAACAGAAGTTCTATTTAAGGATAGACGCGGATGCGTTCCTACTCTTGAGGACTAAGATGGTCGCCTCCAATAATGTGTATCCGGCAACCACACCTCCCCAACCGAAACACAATACATGAAGTACATGTTGCTTTACGGCGAGTCATGAGGGTGGCGGTGGTGCCGCCCGGGCGAGCTCTAAGGGCTCTATCACCTTAAAACTATGTACTATGACAATTAACTTATTTGCAATAGTGTCAATCGAGTATTCAAGCTACCTGATGTTAAATAGCCATTGCAACACCATACAAATCAAATATTATATATGTACTTGTATTATACATAGAATACTTTCTTCAAATTTCAGTATCTGCACCTAATTCTTCTCCACCTGCTAAAGGTACTGAGCAAACTCCGATCGAAAATCATAATGAGACCCCCCCTGCAACAACACAAAAGCCAACTGAAGCGAAGGCTGTAACACAACCAACTACAACGTCAAACTCAACGGGTGATCAACCAGCTCAGAAAGAAGAATCCAAAGCTAACACAACGCCAGCAGATACCGATAAGAACAATACCCCACCTAAAGGCAATGATGACAAGAAAACTGAAACAAGTAGCGCACCCAATAATAAGACCACTGATGTAAAACCAACAGGCAATGAAGGTAAACCAGAAGACAAAAAAGATGATAAACCAGAAACCAAAACAGATAAACCAGAAGAAAAGAAAGCCCCTGTGACAGTAGCTCCAGTAACACCCAGCCCTCCAGTTGATACAGCAAATACGACGCCAGCTCCAAAAACTGATGAAGACAAGCCTAACATGGTTCAAGCAAGAGGGTAAGTGTATTTCTAGTTTCTATGTATTCAACCCACTATCTTCCAATTATGGGAATAGTTTGTCTTTTCAAATGAGAAAGGTTATGCGATATTCCGTCATGCAGTGCTAGCGTGAATTAGTAGACTCCAAATACCTTTGGTAACTTTATAAAGAACACTTAGCCATGTAAGATTTCTCACGTATCCTTCTATGTTAAAACAAAGTTATAACTAATGTTTAATACGATAATCGAAAAGTCAAGGGTGCTCAGCAGAATTTTTACCCCACACTACCCATGATGGAATTCTATAATTAAACTATAATTTTTTTATAGCTAGCAGTAGCTAGTTTGTTCTTCTGGCTAGTAGACTGATTGTAATTAAATTGACCTGGTTTTTTTTTTAAATAAAATCTTTACATAAACTAATTTTCTCTTATCTGACCATTATTTTATTGCAAAACTAATAACTGTATTCATTACAATACAGAGTATGAAGTCATAAATATTAGCAAAACATCCAAATATGTCATAAGAACGAGTTGAGGTCCCAATATAATAATAATAATAATAATGGGCGAAACCCCTAATAAAAGTAAGTTGTATTCAATAAAAAAGCAGTAAATTGGAAGATGATTGCAAAATTTAAATTATTCGAAAATAAAAAACAAGTATTTTTCAGTGAATACTTTGAAGTTTGCAATCAAATATCAATAGATATTTCCAATGCTCTCTATGAAACGTGCCTAACCTTCGACAAAGTTAAGCAACATTGTCTACGGTTAGGAAAATCTCCCTCATCTGTTATTTATGGGTAACATGGTCAGTTCTGTCATCCAATCAGAATTACCTATGGCCACATTTATCTCAATATCTAATTTTTTAATTATATTTTGCAGATTTGACGGACCGAGTTTCATGGGTGGTATCATTTTGACGCTTGGTCTTCTCGCCATTGGCTTCATGGGTTTCAAGTACTACAAGAATCAGACTGAAAGAAACTACCACACTCTTTAAATGTTTTTCATATTAAGTGCACCAAGCTAAGTGTAAGTTTAATGTTCAAATACATTAGGACATAAGTGTTATAGTGTATTTGAAGCTTTTAATTTGTGTAGAGATCCAATTTTATTTTAAATTTTGAGTGCACTTTCCAATTTCTTTCCTCAAGCAAACTACTGATGAAACAGGGTTCCTGTATGTAGATTTTTTAAAAACATTTCAAGGCAACTAAATTGTTTGGTGGCTTGTCATTTTGTAATCTCGAATTTATAGGGTAACTAGTTTTTATAAGCCACTTGATACTGTAGGTATGTGAACTCTTTTATGTTTATATTTTGGCATTTATTTCACTGATTTTCTTTCATTTTTAATTTTAAGAACTTAAATTTCTATAATATGTGTATATATGCAAGTATGCAATTGTTTTTCCATTCAGAATCTAAATTTTAGCTTTAGTTATAAATGAATATTATATGTTGATTGCAGTTAAAAGTTTTGGCAATTTTATAAAGAGAATTATATGCTTTTAATGTAAATTAAATTACTGTCCATAGTAATTATTTAAAATTTTCTATGAAGAATTTGAGTGCAATTTAGTCTTAGGAGTTTCGATTTCTTGTATTACATCTGTGCCATGTCTTGGATGTGTTTGTCTCTGCTAAAGTACCGCGTATTTTTGAAATCACTCCTTTGACATGCTCCGCACTGTACCTTATTTATTATAAGCATATTGTTAATTATAAGTGTTATATGTATATCGACACAATGTGATGATGCAAAGGTCTAAATTTATTCAGCACTAAAGTACTTATGAAAGTAATGCTCTCTGCAACAATACTATCTTCAAATAACTTGAATCTCAGACAGAGAATCTTATATTTTTTTAGCTTTTGAGCCGACTATGTCTTAACTTTCCTTTCATTTTGTAATCTGGGATAAGATGATTCCATCCTCAAGTGCTCTTAAATCTCAACTATTTATGTATAGATTCAAAAGTCATGTCACATTCAATAGTTGTGTTAATAAAGATAATGTACCAAATAATTATTTTTTTATTTCTATCCTATATACATACTCTTTACTATTACTACTAAGTAGAATTCTTTATCTTTATATAGTCACAAATTATATTTTATATATTTTTTTCTTTTGTATGAGAAAAGGAAATATTCCCAACTCAGCTGATTTCTTTCATACCAAATTGAAATTTTCAAATGGTATTACGGGTTTTTGGTATTAAGTTTTACTATTACTATTATAGTATTAAGATTGTATAAGATAAAATATAAAAATCAGGCATAAACAGTACATTGTTACCATTTTTATCACTGAGACTGAAGTTTACAATGTAAAATGTATTTATATATGGATAATTTAAAAGAGCACTTAAAATATTTATATTTTTATCTTTATGGTGTCCACAAGCGAGAAACATTGTGGTTTTGTTCTTTTTTTATATAAAATTGAAGTAGCAAAAAAGCAGGCAGTCCACCTGATCTTAAGTGCTCATTTCCGCTTATTAACGTCTCGTGAGTCCCATGTGAAGTTTAATACATATGACTTGGCTCTCAGGACCTACTGACAATGGATTCCAAAGATTTAGAATGTACATAGTGGACAAAATTTTAATCAATGGTAGCCTTATATGTGACTATAGTTTTACTACATAAATACGGCATAGGAGCAATCGTGCGGGGTAGGATTTTGGACGCGTCGACAATAATAATCAAGACGTGTCTTGATTAGTATTTTCTTTCAAATCATGCTCCATCATCAAAAACTTGAAACTTGCAAACATGTAAACAAAGAGAAAGGATAAAATAATCGAAAAAAAATGAAATACAAATAAAAATATAAATTTATTAAAAGAATTAAATCTATAATAATTGAACACAATTTTCAAGCAATTCATTAGATACCAAAAAATATTACGTATCATGATTTCTAAACAACATTAAAAACAAATCCAGGAAAAAATTAACATACACGATTTTTTAAAAGGAAAAGATTATCTTGAAAGTGTCAGTCATAGAAAATACAGTATATAGGTGTCAGTTAAGCACTCAATTCAAAGATATGGATTAAAAAATAAAATTATTTTTAAGTTATATGAAAAGACGAGAACAATTGATAAATAGATTTACTTACAACAGGACCTACATTACGATTAAGGTCGCCATATTTTAGATTAGCAAGTAAGACTTCACCATCTTCTTTATCAAGATATTCATAAGCCTTTATAAGAGATTTAGGGGTTCTGTAAACCTTAGTAATAGCCAGAGCTTTCTCAACTGAGAGGCCCTTTAGTTGAAGCAATAGTTTTATAAATGTTTCAGTTACAGTTAAAGGCTTATTCTTAAGTGACATTTTGTTAAAATGCTCAAAAGTCATTAATACATCCAGATCAGAGTCGAAATTTCGGCCCTTCAATGTTTTGTTCTGAAAGAAAAAACATCAAAAACTAATGTTTACATTCCTGGATTAGAACAGAATTATTTCATACCATATATTTATTTATAACACACTGTTATACAAACACTTTATTAAAAAAAGAACAAATAAATTGCAAATCCAAAAGTTAGATAACTTTTATGTTTGGTTGGTATGGCACAAATTTTCGTTTTTTTACCCCAGAACATTGAAGGAAGTGTAGTAATTATTTTTGTTATTAAAAAAACTAGAAATCACCAGCATTTGTGTACTATTCCTACTAATTGCATAAATACAATGTTGGGTGCAGTCAGAAATTGCGATGTGGTGTAATGATGGTGGTCAGGTGTTACTGCAATTCGGAGATCATGAAAGCACGTTAGGCAGTCCCAGTTGTTATCAAAAGAAGTACCTTAAGGATGATTTTAAATCATCAACATGAGAGTATTCGTAGTCTTCCCTAGTAGAAGGGAAACATGTATTTAGCACTTTACTTTAAACACTATGTTAAAGTAGAGAGCGACACTACGGCGCGGATATATATGATCGGGTCAGTATTGCGGGAGTAGCCCTAAACTGGAGCTTATTAGATTACACTGAAAATAAGCCGACAAATTACTGAAATATTGTACTTTTTAGCATCCGTCTATCATATACGAATACACAGACGTAATGTCCGCCCAGAGTCTGTAGCGCCGAAGTAAAAACAGCACTTTTGTTCGCCCATAATCCATGCAGTCCGTACAAGACAGGTCTGTAGGAGCCGCTAGCGCGTCGCGCCCAGAATTGCACAGCAGTGTTGTAGACGCAGGGAAAGCGTTAATACATACCATTATATTAGGAATAACAAATCAGCTCTTACCATGTATTCAATCGTAAGTCGTTTAGTCATCATGGCCAAAAATCTGGCCGAATTGTTTAAAGAATCTGTCATGTGAACTCTAAAGCCATCCTGAACCCTTGTATTTGCTAATGCCTGCATCAGAGTCTGAACTGGCAATCCTATATACTTCTTGCTTGTATAACTTTCCACCAAATAGATAACATTGTCCAACCCACATCTTCGTAATCTAAACTTCTGTTCATGGAATCTACCATCTTTCAGACTTGCACCGAGGTCATCCAATCTTTTCCTTTCTACAATGTATGGAAGGACTAATTCTTGATTTTCATGCACCTTGTGCCGTGCTATCCAAGCAAAGTCACCAACTTTTAAACTTCGATATTCATGTTTTAAATCTGTATATTTCTTAAATAGCGAGACTGTCACATCATTTTTGTTTGATAAGCTGAAATATAATCTTATACTTAGGATTCTTTATTTAACAGGTATGTATGTATTACATATTTTTAATGTTTACTTTTATCCTATTGTAATAAAGCTGAAGAAAATTGGTAGCACATATTTGGTTCAGCTAAGTACTGCTGCCACACCGATTTCTAACATAAAGCAGTTAGGTCAGACATATGAGGTGATCGTCTCAAGTGTCAGGAGTAGCAAAGTATCTATTTACCACCCCAAATAGAATGTCATTCCAGTTGGAGGCTATACTTTCACAGGAAGCATCAATCACTGAACAAGTAGAAGTAAGATGACCTGGACCTCTTAGAACTGTTACTCCTACTATTGCTCTTAGTATGTAAAAAAAACACAAAATTTGTATATCACTACTTCAAAACAAAAGGGCCACAATGCGAATAGACCTAACTT
>DWON01004837.1:0-15703 GCA_018251015.1 Phocides pigmalion okeechobee | reverse complement strand
ATTGTACTGTATAAGAAAGGTGGATTGAAGGTATAGGAGGTGGAAGAAGTACTATAGTTCGACTGGGGAGGTACCACCGCCGCCCACATAACCCGCCGTAAAATATTAGTTATGCTTCGGTTGGAGAGATGCGGTTGCCGGCTACATTTTGAAGCGAACATGTTAGGCCTCAGGAATAACAACGTATCTGCGTTCGCGCTCAGAGAGGATTTTGGTCGTATTTGTAGTTGTACGTGGATGTCTATAGGCTGCGCCAACTTAACATCAAGTGGTTTGCATACTCGTTTGTTGCTCTTGTCATAAAAAATACATTTTAAGATCATTGGATCTTAACACTATCAAGTATTAAGTAAAAAAGTCTACATAACAGAACACTAAAAATATGTATATCGAATCTGGACACATTTGCCACTCTGGTATGACAAATATTTTATTTAAAAATCACTATAAAGTTCCTTTATAGGTCAACGTATCGTTAAATATTATGTTTATGAGGGAATTAACGGCATATTGTATGTATCTAGGGCAGGCAATTTGATGAGGCAACTATACGTAGTTACGGAAACTACGGCTGCTGCTAGATTATAGGGCACAAGTATTGTCGAATGATAGGCTTCTTATTTGCATTCGACCCTCGTGACACCATAAGTAAATCGTAGAAGGTTGCGGGTTCAAAGCCAGATAAAGCTCAGTGTGTTAAACTCAAATACAAATTCATATATCGTATAATAAAATAAAATACACATCGGCTTTGAGCGCCCGGTTGGTTGGCTTTGGTTGACCGGGAGAAAACAGTCGTCAGAAAAATCTCTCGGTACTGTCTTTTAAAACACGTTTGACAAATACATGTTACATAGTATTACTTTAGAAATTAGTTTGTTTTTTTTTTTAATTCAGGTTACACAATTAAGTTTCTATAAACGGTATAACATTTAAAATCACCTAAATGGAGTAATGTAGAATACTATAATCAATTTAAGCTTTAAAAAACTTAAATGAAAAATGTATAGAAAGATTTTTATTAGGAACCGTTGTGCGATGAGTGCTTATCAAAAAGCTGTTTAGTTTCCAGTTTAGGCGCCTGTGTTCTAGGTAAAGCCGAGTTAAACTTTCATATACACGTAGAGCCATCATCCTACCCGCAAATTTTAAACTTTCTCACTTTATCTGCTTCAACAGTGAAACTTTAGTGTCTGTTTAGTTTAAGAGAGCCAGTTTACGTCAAATGACTTTGAAAAGTACGTATTTCAACTGTTTCGCAGGTAAGAATAAGAAGTCTTGGTTGTAAAGTTTGAGGCAATTTTGACGCAGTGGCAATAAAAGATTCTCAAAAGCAATGGCTATACGTGAAATAAGAAATTTAAACGAAATTAACTTTATACAACTCTAGCCGTATGCTATAAACGGTATAGTAATAATACATTTGAAGAATATTGCTAAAAAGGAACACCTTTTTAGCAATATGCTAAAAATACAATATAAAATATGCCAAAACTATACAATTAATATACAGTAATTGTAAGTAAGATAACAATCTTACGTACAATTACTGTATATTAATTGTATAGTTTTAGTGACACTACGAGATAATACAGAGTCTATATTGAAACTACAGTTCTGATACAATTTAAAGTGGAAATAATAGTTTCGTGTTGAAGAAACACTTATAATGAACAAACGGACAACATTTTACGTTTATATAATAGTAGTTTCTATCTACTTTTAAAATAATTTAAGATTTTATTAAAAAGCCGATGTACTAATTTTACATTGCACCCTTGACATACATTAAGTAAAAGTATTAAATTTGAACTTATTAGTCCAAATCTTAGAATGTTAGATTCCTACTGTTATGGAAAAATCAATAGTGGTTCATTTATTTTTTCTATAAAGCAGAAAGATCTTATACAATCTATCTATGTCAATTGAATTACATTTGTAATTGTTTCAGAGATAACTTTCTTTTTCTATAAAACTTATCGGCGGAAATATAACTACGCAAGCAAATAGATTTTCTTGTGCTTAAGATACTTAAAAGACGAATTTTACGAGCCTTAAGAACGAAAATAAGAAGAAAGTGGAATTTTAAAAGATCTTTCCGAAGTGCTCATTAGCTCTAGAAGACGTCTTCGGGGGACTCATAAAGGCAATTACGCTTCGTTTATTCTCTTTATTTTCCGACTTTTCGACGTTTGAAAAAATATTATTCGGAAAGTTTACATCGAAACAAGTTAATATAGCTCCTAATTAAGTGTACTCTATTTCGCCCATCGCGTAAATATTAACTGTTTTCATTAATTTACTTTATATTTTCCGACTTAAAGAGTCTTGGAAAAATATACTTAAAAACAGTTTACAGTGGAACAAGCTAACATAGCCCTTAATTATTATTACTTCACTTCGCCGACTGGCCAAAATATATTTATAATTAATAATATTTCATTTTATTATGTACATAAATTAAATGATAGAGCATTGCCGTTGTGCGCGCATCATATTTGGGCCTTATTTAAAAATAATATCACTATATCTTAATTTAATATAAGTTATTAAAAAATTAAGAAATCTTGTGGTGAAAAAGTGGAATAAACGGTCGATGTAATAATCAATGCATACGATTTCTTGTGTAACAATTAGTAATTCATGATATTCCTACAATAATTCTGTAATTGACAAAGTTTTCACCTTCTTTTATATTCAGCCGTCTTTAAAATGTCTGTTTAGAAATCATTATTTCTATCTGAAGTAACGAACATAGCATACCATACTATTCCATATCAAACTATAGTTCTTCCTAGAATTTTAAGTGATCGTTATAAATGATCAGTTATATTTTCTTTCTTCCACTATTAATAGTTGACGATTAAGAAAAATATATATAAACACATCCTTAATATAAAAATAATCTTATGTTCTTGAGTTTTTTTTTTTAATTTCACATGCATTCATCGTGTTTCCACATTTTCCGCAATTAAGGAGCTTAAAGGAGTTTCAGGAACCCTTACGTTGTACATAGCATTTAAAAGTTGTATGAGAAAATATCTCGCGAAATGGGTTATCGCAGTTTGAGTTGAGAATTTTCTGCCTTAAGCCTTGGTCGGCCACGGCGCTAATGATGTGAAATGCCTTATGCTATATAACGTAAAACTTTTAAGCTTGTATTAATATTCCTTGGTTTCTTCGTGGTTTCATGTATTGTACGATAAGAACTTAAGAGTTATTAAAACGGCTTTAAAAGATTTATTGATAATCTCCAGAGTTTTATATCTTGGAATAATATTAAATTTGTAATTTTAACTTACTGAAATTATGTTTACGTTTACGTAAACTAAATTGACTTTTCTAATTAACTTACTTTAAGGATAAAGAAGTTATGAAAATTACTTTTGAAATATAGAGAAACATATTTTTGAATTTATTGAATATCTTTTTGTCACTAAAAATAAAAAAATACATATTAATTACAATAATGAAAATATTAAAACTAATTATAATAGAAGTATATCCTAAGGGATCCAATCTCAAGGGAGCCCATGCTCATGAGCCATGGTTCCAAAACCGCCAGCTGCATTTACGCTTTGAATAGCAATCGCAATTCTCTGCATGAGATATGGACCAGCCCTCACCGGCGGCATCGAGTTTCATTATAATTCGTTTTAAGATTTTCATTATTGTAAATAAAACGTCAATAAATTATTTTATTTGTAATTTATATTTGCATCCACTGTCTTCCAATTTTCTTCAAAGATCTCTATTCTTTTGAGATAATGTTAGTTAGCTTGTTATGTCAATATTATAAGAATCAACTTTGAATAAATACCATTTGATACTGACTTTGCGTGTTCATTGTACTCAAAATACAAAGAATCCTTTAAAATATAGCACCCTGTTCCCAGTGCATTTCGATACAAATATTGGTTAACTTTAACCTCGTAATGATGAGCGTACCAAAATAAATCGTCACGATATATCTTAACCCCATACAACGTCCTAAATTACGAAGCCCATAAAAACATTACATTGTAACGTGCCCCGTAGGTACTGACGCTAAAAACAGGGTGAAACCGTGTTGTTGTTAATTAAAAAAGCCAGGCAGCTTAGGGTGGTATTAAGTCGCCTTAACCTATCTGATTAGAGGCCTTAACTGTTCAGAGGTTAGTGGGTTTATGCACGCATGAAGTTATTTCTTTCATAGCTACGTCATGCATCGTTAACATACCATAGCCATTTTTTTATGAGAGAAGAGTAGGAAATGAGCGTGCAAGCCATCTGATGTTAAGTAGTCGCAGCCCATAGACATCTATGTATAACCACAAACACGACCGAAATCCTATCTGAGCTCGAATATAGATGCGTTGCTACTCTTGAGCACTAAGATGGTCGCCTCGCTTCAAAGTGTAGCCGGCAACTGCACCTCTCCAACCGAAACACAAGTAATGCTTTACGGCAGATTTTGAGGGCAGCGGTAGTACCTCCCCGGTTGAACTATAGTTCTCCCAACCTTACCATACTAGTCATAGTCATACCAATCTAAGATGCACAGGGTTTCAAATTCGATTTCCATTTAGATAGACATCTAAATAATGAACATAAATTACTAATTAATTGTTTCACTAAGCAGTGATTACGTATTTATTCTGCTTGGCTTTGAAACCTTTGGCCCGTAGGGTCCGCGTGCCTAAAAAAATTAAAATAAATAGTACCACATTTGATCGACGCCGGCGGTGACAAGAGGGCTGGTTCATATCTCGCGCAGAGAATCGCGATTGTTTTTCAACACGGGAATGCTAACTGCATTCCCGCGTTGTTCTTGGAACCATGCCTCATGAACATGGGCTACCTTTAGATTGTTTAGATTAGGCTTTTATAACAATTAGTTTTAAGATATTCCCTATTGTAGTTAAAATATAAATAAATATTTTAAGAATAAAAAGGAAACTTTATTTTAGTCCTAAAATAAATTGTATTTATATGTGCATCAATAGACAGCATCATTGAAATTACTTGAAAGAAAAAATCGATCGTTCGTGATATATGAAATCTTACGTGCACCAGACTGAAGCTTGTTTAAAAATATTTCATGTCACATACAGTGGTAAGAAAAAAATATTTCAGAGCAAGCACCAGTTTGTATACAAATTGTAGTTAAGTGTCTCCGAGCGTCACGTTTAACGTGCCCTGAAGAGTGTCTTGGTGGCGTCGGTGTTCTGAGAATTTTAAAACTTGCATTTTTTAAAGACGTTGACGTAGATGTTTAAGTTCAGTAGCCTTGGGAGAAGTAGAGAACATACTTTCTGGTTTGCGTTTGGCCGTCATTTTGCGGATAAAGTGTCAGATGAGAATAATATTAAGTAGCGTACGGATAGCAAACAACAAATCATACTAAAGAGCAAACAATCTATGGATATCAAAGAGCAAGTTATACTAAAGAGCATCTGCTCTTTAGTATAATAACTTCTTCTTCTTCTACTAAACTTCTTCTTTGATCTGTTCATCAATTGGTTAACAGACTTGTTGCACCAACGATTACGAGCAAATAATCGTTGGTGCAACAAGTCTGTTAACCAGTAGATGAACAGATTCAAGAAGAAGTTTAGTAGAAGGAGAAGTTTTGAAACCATGGAAATCCACATCCCACATTAAACAGCCGGACACAAACTAAAGTAAAGTTAGTAAACCGCATCTTACAGCCGAAACACAAGTATTGCTTTACAATGGATTCTTTCTTAGACCGGATAGACTCGGTCGGATTGGTGTTTCTACTATATTTTAAACCACCTAATCATAAGTCGCTCAATATGACTAACACACAAATTGGATGAGTCGTCAGATGTCAATATAGTCTAAACAGCGAAGAGTCAAAAGTAGCTGAACATCAGTAACAATGCCATATCTACATATATCTAGCGTAAAAATAATTATTACGATTCGGTGGAAAGATATCGCCACCTGCTCGTGTACAAATGACACTCATCTTAGCTCTCAAGACTAACAAAGCGTATTTATACCTCTGGTAGGACTTCAGTCATACTGGGGTTGGATATGGCTGTCCAATATCTGCTACAACCATTTAATATTGGCCTGCACACTATTCAAACATAAAAATGAATAATTCGTATTACACACGACTGGTAAAGCATCCTTATACTTTAGATAAGATTTCAGTCATATTTGAAGTTGGATGTGGATGTCCAATAGCTGCTACGACCAATTAACGTTGACCTGCATACTCTTCAAACGTAAAAATAGTATTACTTCTATTATACAGGACTAGTGAAGCATCTTTATACCTCTCAGATAAGACTTCAGTCATATTTGAAGTTGGGTGTGGATGTCCAATAGCTGCTACGACCATTTAATATTGGCCTGTGCACTCTTGAAGCTTAAAAAGACTTGTATTACACAGGACTAGCAAAACATCTTTATACCTCAGAATGGACTTGAGTCGTATTTGAGGTTGGATGTGAATGTCCAATAGCTGCTACGACCAATTAACATTGAATTGCACTCTTCACACATAAAAAAGAATAACATAGAGCTAGCAAAAAGATGTTTATATCTCAGATAGGACAGTCGTATTTGAAATTGGATGGTTGGTTGATAGTTACTACGACCATTTAGCATTGGCCTGCACATTTTTTCAACGCAAAAAATGCTCGTATTACACAATCAATGACACAAATTTTTCTACTAGATGTTAGATGAAATATACGGTGGGAGCAGTCCGATTAGTCGTGAGTTATGACGCAGTGTATTTTGACTAGATCAAACAAGACCGGGAAGCAAGATGACGTGTAGGCAAACAGAAGCTAATGTGTTTACCCCTAATTTCAAACAAAAGTTGCGAAAGCGCCCGTTACAGAGATATAATGTTTACGTACCTACTATAAAAGACAATTCTTTTGGTAATCTTTGAATATATTGTGATTCATTGGTTTTTTCTAGAACATAAATTCATATTGATATATTTTTTGCTTTTTGACAATTTTTATGTGAGAAGAGTAGCAAACGAGTATGCAAATCATGTTATGTAAAGTAGTCGCAGCCCATAGACATCTACGTACAACCACAAAAACGACTGAAATCCTATCTGAGCCCGAACGTAGATGTGTTACTACTCCTGAGGACTAAGATGGTTGCTTGCTTCAAAGTGTAGCCGACAACCGTATCTCTCCAACCGAAATACAAATAATGCTTTACGACTGATTTTGAGGTCGGCGGTGGTACGTCCCCTGTCGAACTATAGTACTTCTACATTTAAAATCGTGCATGAGAGATTGATATACAGATGATTTTTATTGGTTGATGTTGGAAGTACTTATCTATGTATTTATAAGGCATATGTCCACCTGCGTCCACAATTTTAAGAATATTGATTTGCAATATCAAATTATTGAAAATTCTATCTATGTTAGTCTTTCAAAATATAACTCGATAAATGTCGCTACATAAATAACAGTTTTTTCAGTGGTTCTTTATTGTAAATACCTCTTTTTATCTATACCTAATTAGGTAAAATAATTTAAATTACTTAGAGATAAAAAATAATTCCATTTAGAAATTTACATTTCAGTGTTTTATAATTGTAGTAATCACAATATTAAAATACGTAATTTGTTACTTATTATATGTAAACATAGTAGCGAAATAACACAATATTAAAATAGATGAAGAAATTATTGTTCGATTGTGAAATTATTGATGTTCTATTTATTACATATGAGTGAAAGTTTAGTGCTTGTGACAGAAGCATTGTAAAAACAAATTCATTATTTATTTAAATCATTAATCTTCAGCAAACTCTATTTTGTTATTCAAAACTGATATGGTTCTATGCAGTGCGACGATTCAATCTAGTGGGTATTTTTAAAGCGTCGAACAATAACCTAATATTTCTTAGACTGTTAACGACGTTAGATGAATAAATTTAAAATAGCTTCATTGCCGAACTTCACAAAAGGCTCCGTTCCCACTAAAGTGAATGTTGCAGACTACGAATATAATTTCTGCCTATCAGTAAGGGCAAAACGGACGTGCTCGGTCCAGTATCAACACCGTAAATTATTTGACAAGTGCCTATTAATCTTTATCTCACTACACCTGACTTATGCCTCACCGGGCAAGCCTTTATAAAGGGATTTAATTAGAGGCGCATGCGATAAATGTGTGGTCCGACCACGTTATCGCTTGACAAGCGCTGAATTTAATCTCGAACGCATTCGTAATGTAGTAAAGATAACGACTACGGAGTGGGACCAGTACGTGGATACTAGCATAAAAGGAATTAGCGCTTTCATTGCTTTATGTTTCAAAAAGGTCGGCCCAATTTAGCCTCCAAGTTGGTCTGTAGAATAATCAAACTCGTGTAATAAAGAGGTAAGTTTTGTATCTTATATATTCGTTGCACGATTGGTAGAAAAAATAATTGATTTTTTATTGGTAAGTGCAGAATAGGTACCTTGTGCTCGGTAGATTTTATGCACAAATACTTGTAAAATGATAACAGAGACAGATCAAGATGGAAAAAATCAAAGGTGCTGTCTAATAAAAAGCAGCAGGATATGTATAGATAAGTTTAAAAAGAATCCTTATCCTGATCAATAATTCGAAAATGATTTATATTGCGTGATGTATTTATAAAAGGTATTTTTAATAGGTGGGCGAACTATAGTTCGACCGGGGAAGTACTACCGCCGCCCTCAAAACCCGCCATAAAGCATTATTTGTGTTTCGGTTGGGGAGGTGCGTTTGCCGGGTACATTTTGAAGCAAGGTGACGCTCTTAGTCCTCAGGAGTAGCAACGTATCTACGTTCGAGCTCAGACAGGATTTCAGTCGTGTTTGTGGTTTTACGTGGATATCTATGGGCTGCAACTACTTAACATCAGGTGGTTTACATACTCCTTCGCTACTCTTCCCACATAATATATATACTATCTGTCGTGTTTACTTTGCTTTTAATTCAAAAGTTCTTCTTCGGCAATTTTTTTTTACTCTATGCCGTGTCAATCTGGACATAAATAAAATCGTTAATTTCTACTAAATAAGCACTAGACATATTTTCAAAGAAGAGTTTTTATATTTAAGCATAGAAACTGAAAACTTATAATAATGAATACTCGAAATTCTTTTCGCGTCAGTTGTAAAAGCAAGACTTTTATACTTACTTACCTACTCTGCTACTGTTGTTTCAAAACTTATTTATTAAATTAATTTCCTAAGGAATTCGCTTGGAACTTGTAGAAATTATACTTGTTTCTCGAATAAGATCCACGTGAGCCAACAATACTTGTGCAAAGTGTCTTTATTTAACTTGTATTTAATATCAGGGACGTGTTTTGTTGAAGTTGGTTACGTATCCCGCGGTGAAGTTGGATCAAGTTTAGAATTTGGAATATCTTTCATTTCGCTTGAATTTGAATTTGTTGAATTCGTTATGGCGTTGGACGCAAATTGTAAGTTGCGTTAAGTACAAATATGTGTTTGTGTTATTCATGAGGAAGGAAATATATGTAGGCTCAACATGGTTAACTTACATAGCGATAGCAATAACAAGCTATAATATGATTTTAATTTTGTAATACAGACAGGTAATTGAAAAAAATGGTGCAGCGAAACACTCGTAGCTGTAGCAACTGCTATAATATTATTTTTATTATAACATGGACAGACAGATGAAAAAATAATTTAATATTTTTTGAAGGTCGTCCTCGAACCTCGAATCAACCTCGAACTAAGAATACTACAAAGAAATATTTAAGGGTTTGCGTTAATATTGAAAAATAAAACCGTAGAAGTCCAAATATCATTCGCTGCTATAAAACTATTATAATTAAATAATGTGAAAAAAATGTCTTAGAATTTTCAAAATGTAAATCCAAAAAAATATATGTGGTAGCTACGGGACGCACATCATATGCAAAATACTGAAATTCTAACCATATTTTTTTACAAGACACACTAAAAATATAAGGCAATTGGAGTCCACGAGAAAGTAAAAATGATTAAATAAGAATATTGATTGAATGATTGTTTTAAAGTTGGCGTTTCAAAATACTCTTAATTTCTTAAAATATAACCATCTTTCAATAGTTTGCGAAATATACCGACATCATACACTAATATATTGTAAGATAGAATTGAGAATAACCATTTTTGTCGATTATTGGTGATTAGATAACCGAGTGAAATCTTTTATAGTATAAATTAAATCATTCAAAAGAAATATTTTACTTTGAAATACACATAAAAGGTCAAAAATTATTTGCGTGTACATAAGAGTAGGCTTTATTCTACGAGGTTATTAAACTCTACATTGTATGGTTCTCAAACTCACAGTCAGCGGTAACTTAAGTATAAGCTTACCTAATTACACGCACAGCTGAATATCAAACTTTGATCCAACTTTCCACTCTCGACAGCGCAGTAACACTGTAGGGGAATGATACGTGACATTTTGACGTAACTACGTGGAATAAACTCATGATATTGTTCCTTATTAGATACCAACACAAATTATTTTTGAGCTTCTAAATTACAAGCATTATAATATACCTACTTGTCTCAAAAACACATGAATTTGCAAAAAATGCTTTAAAGCATTGTTATATTTTATATTAATCTACAGATTTTCTTTCAAAATATAAGCCTTAATATCGATTACAAATTATATAGCTGTATTTTGAGATATGCTCCTCAAAAGCGATTGTCTTAACTATAATTAGTTTTGGTTATTACTCAGTTTCAATGTAATACAACATAAAAGTATGTATCAAAGTTTTAAGGTAGAATGAATCAATAGATTTTTTTTTATTTTTCAATTATTATTTGTTCTATTTTTCTGCAATACTCAGAATTTATTAGTATTTCAGATACCTAATGCATGACACTCACTTATTTGGACACCTACAGACACGCACTTATTTGGTGAATATTATTATTAGCAATCTTAACGAAAAATGCAAAAAATTATTGGTAGTTTAATAATGAATTTTGACGAATTTATGGAGAATTCTCAGTAATGCTTTCTCTCAATTATTTCTTTCATCGTTAAAGCAAGTATTACCTAATGTATGCCTAATTCTGACACTACTTCTAAAATTGAAGGGTACCTGTTAAGATTTTAACTCCGAAACCATATTGTAAGAACCTGAAATATGTCCACTATACTGCCACTGTAAATTTAATATTGTACATTAAATAGTAACTGAGGCTGAAATACTCCAATGTAATGAGGCTACAGCCCTTCCTCGCAGAACTGAAAGGTCATACGCGCCCAGAATTCCGAATCCGTGGCAAAATTAAACGTTTACACCATCGTAAATTATTCCCCAAGTTTATCGCAAGCGAATATTTATTACAGACGTAATTAGGTTCGTGCCTTCAACGTTTGCGCAACGGGAGTCTATCCAAATAGATTAAACATTCCATTTGTTTGCAGTTTGTAGTTTCCTCGTAGAGCCTTAGCAGTCACTCATGAATTGGACTGATTGAGTAACGAGCCAAAAGGCTTCTTGGTATCGAGGCGTTGCCGAGTTAGTTATAGTCATTACACTTGGCTGGTTGTTTTCGACAGCGACATTTTAAGCAATACGGCCCATACGGTAGAATCGCAGTTTCATCTGCGAGATAATAGCGCCGTCATCTGTAACAGCTTCTTTAAATATAAAGAAATGCAAATGTTCGTACATGCCATCTCATCTTACGTAGTTACTACAGCTATCTATATCTAATCTCAAACTGGACTAAGTACTAACTAAAATATGTATGCGATGCTATTTTCTAGAAACTAAGATATTCACTGCACTAGTAAGTGGATGGAGTTGGTTACAGATTTCGACTTATCATCTGCATTCTTGTTTCTTCAATAGCATAATCAAATAGTACTTCTAGCAGATACTGACTACGTTATAACACAGCATGAATTGAGTTTATTTTTATGTGACTTATTACGTACTTATGTGACGTACCAAACGAGCATACAAACACCTGGAGTTAAATAGTCGCAGTCCATAGACATCCATGTACAACCACAAACACGACTGAAATCCTATCTGAGCTCGAACGTTACTACTTCTGAGAACTATAATGGTCGCCTCGCTTCAAAGTGCAGCCGGTTGTAGAGATGATGTACAAGTCCCTTTGTAACTTGTGTTATGAACTGACACAATTACTGAGATACAAATACGTACTGAGACACTGTTCTAGTTTATGTATCGATACAAACATAGCAATATTTTGCGGATTGTCGACTTATGCCAAATACAGATAGAAACACTTAGCAATGTTTGCCGAGATCTCAAGACTGGAGTCTGTGTCATCTTGTAATCGCCGTGTTTGTTGAGATACGGCTTCTAATTGATACTATTCCACTTAATTGCTTCCCTCTGTAAATGTCTTATGATTTACCAGAGAGAAGTCAATCTGATTTCTGTGATCAAAAAGCAGTTCGTACTAGTATTTTAAGTTGTTCCAGAAAAGTTGAGAATAATTTTTAATGTAACTGACACGTGAGTGGTCAAATTAAAATGTGATATCTTTAATATTCTAATTTTTAATTTAATTCTAGTTGAATAATCGAAGTCTGAAAGGTGGTAGAGCCGTTAGCGCTCGCCCGGGGAGGTACCACCAACACACTCATAACCCGCCGTAAAGCAACATGTTCTTCATGTATTGTGTTTCGGTTGGGGAGGTGTGGTAACTAGAACTTCTGTTCTATTTGAGATTGGACGTGGTTGTCCATGAGCTGCCATGACCACTTAACACCATGTGGCCTGTATGCCCGTTTGTTACTCTTTCGCAATAAAAAAAAATCACGTGGTGGCTCCTGACTTCCCAATACATTTGGTGGACATACTGACTACAAACTTTATTATTAATAACGTTTTATATATAAAAAAAACAAAATAAGTATAATATAATAAGATATTTAAGATATAGAATTACCAACCATATTCATTATAACGTTTGTTTCGTTGATAACATCGTAGGAAGTATTTATTTATCCCTGAAACTCGGGACTAAGCGCTATGGTATCTGCTGCATGTCATAAAATGCATGTGTATATAAACTTCCCTCTCGAATAACTCTGTCGGTTCATGAAAATCGCTTTAAAATCCGTTGCGTAGTTTGAAAGGTCTACGTACAGACAGCGGAAACTATTACATACTACTTTAGTGACTTTCTTTATTGAAATGTGAAACTTTGATCAGTCTTTACGCTGGAAGACTGTTTGTTGTTAGTATTTATTTAAAAATAAGTATAAATTAGATTACTTTGAGTTGGTTTAAATGTAAGAACGTCCAAAATTTTGCAAATAAAGGACATAACAAAACGGTGTTTGATGTAAAACTTAAATTTCAATATCTTTTATCCGGTAACACGATTGGAACATAATATTCCGATTAGTGGGATCAGAGTTTCATAGCAAAATTGAACGGATCGGTCTCGCCTCGAGCGATATCCTTCATCAACTCTTTCCATTTAATTCCAAGAATCCTTTTCCATTTCCACATAAAAAGCTATCCCTACCTAATAATCCATGTTTAGAATAGTATGTATAGTTTGCTTTCGGCTAAAAATATTCGTTATTTGTGTCTATTTTAAGACATTCTGTTCTAAGAGAGTAATTAAACATCGTAATATTTATTATTTTCTAGAACTATAATCACAAGGTAGGTATATTACGAAGCTCCTAAAATACATATTATCTATTAGTTGCTGCCCGCGATATTGTGCACGTGGACTTAATTTTTTGGGTTTTCCAACTTTTCTTATGTCAAAAAGTTATAAAATAAACGAACGATCTAATTTTAGGTGAACAATCCTCTACTACCACGTATAATGTGCGCTCAGCGATTAAAAGTCGCAGAGTCAATTTACCCTGATGATGTTTCGTTTCGGGACGGAACACGTGTTCTTAATAAGTATATTGGTATATATTTTTAAGCTCTTCACTTTTTCCTATCTTTCTAGTGCATGCTTTGAAATATATACTATTTTATATAGTGAGAGCGGTTTGTTGCAAAGCTTAATAGCATGGATTTCCCGAAAGCAACGCCTGATACAATTAAACATAATTTTATTTATTTTTATCTATACAAATAAAATTGGAGTATCTGTTTGCAATATTAAAATACCCGCTTTTTACTAAATGCATTTGTATGTACATGATACATATGTATATCAAAATAACATTTTTTACATTGTTTTCTGTCTGTCTGTTTTTTTGTTCCAGCTAATCTTTGGAACGGTTGGACCGATTTAGACGGCAATTTCAATGGCAAATAGCTGATGTTATAAGTAACTTATGCTATTTTTATTTTAGAATTATATAAAATAAATGCCGACGAAGTCACGGGCATAGCTAGATTGAAATATAATAAAATACGATGGACATTAAAAGCAACAATTTCTAAAACATATTATAAAGTCAACAAAAAAGGACGAGCTTCGTCAGCGGTTTCGCTCGTTTTCGGTTTAATTTAAAAAAGACGAGTACTTTGATTTAAATGTACGGTACATTTTAAAACCGTTCTTGCTCTTCGTTAAACCAACCGCGGTTAGGATGCGGGACAGGCAGAGATTGCAAGTGTATTTAGACTTACTTTTTTAGATTTTATTTACTCGTACGTATTAGTACATAGGTTTAAACCTCGTTACGTTGCTTTGAAGGTCCCAAAAAGAAGCAACAGGCTCTTATTCCCAAAGCATAAGGCTAATCCCAACGAACGAATGAATACAATTTTGGACTAGCATAATTAGTACGTCCGTAAAGGTATGGCTTATACTTTTACAAAAATCTGTCGCTGTTGATTTTGAATGTAAGCCTGTTATATAGTCTGTGATCAAAGTAACTGTTAGTATGGAGATAGATAAATTTAATGTTTTTTAAAGAATATACCTTACAAATTAGTGGCTCAAGTAAAAATTCATTTAAACTTGTTCATACCAGATTTGAAGAATTACGTAGTAATAGCGTACGTGCATGATTTGTTTGCATTTCATTGATCCCTTATTAATTTAATTTCAAACATTTTATAGCAGTTCATAGAATAATTATATCTCTTTTTCTGAACAAAATGGTTATAACATACGTACTGAAGAAGAAGTCTGCGAATAATTTATTAAGATTCGTTTTAGAGCCATTTGGCTACAGTACCTTAATAAAAAAGCAATGTAAAATTACTCCCAAGAATCAGATTTAACACAAAACATCGTTATGAGGAATGGAGGGTCATGAAACAAAAGGAAACATTTTACAAAGAATAAATTAGTCGTTTTCAAGTCGCTTTACCAACTGGCTTCGATTATTATCTCCCTTTGTCCCTACATTGTCTTTTGTCGCCATATGGTGACAATTTTGTCAACAAAAAGGAGTTTAGTATGTTTTTACGATACAATCTATTGTTTATACGGCAGCGTGTTTTGTGAGACATATGTATATTTAATATTTTCAAAAGAATAATGACCTGTACAGGATACAAGCTTTGCTTGCGGCGTTATTGGCGCAATAGTTGCTTCAGCAATATTTGCAGACATTTCATACAACATTTAAATTTCTTTTTAACGGTCTCAGGGGCGGCATTGCTAACTTAAATTTCTTAGTGTTCAGTTGCGCTATTTAATGAACCTATATTGCAAAATTTTGGATTCTGGATTAAGCAGGTTCAGCTGTGCATGCGTTACGAGTCGATGAGTTCTTC
>DWON01004836.1:0-15703 GCA_018251015.1 Phocides pigmalion okeechobee | reverse complement strand
ATTACGTTTTTGTTGTAAACAGTTACAGTGTTATAAGTCTATCATGTATAAAAAACATATGTATAATATACAAATTAGAAATAATATGTAGTACGCGATAAATGACTTATATACAAAAAATCTGTGAGACAGCGGACAAAATTCAGGCCTCTTATACGAGTGGTCTGGGCTTCGAATCCTAGTCACTAGCATAGATTTTTCGAAGTTATTAAATTAGTTATCACCTGCTCTAGCGGTAAGGAAAAATGTCGTGAGGAAATTCACAGCTTCACGCATTTGAGAGTTCTATATAATGTTCTTAAAGTTCGTGGGAAAAGAATTCGTACTTGGCAGTTTACTGGACGATGACTTACATTTCCTTATTCTGCGGGGAGATCTGTGCCCAACAGTGGGATCATAGGTTGATGATATGATTCATGTTTGCAGTCTATCTCACTACTGGTATTATGATTTAATCTTTTGGAAATGAAAATAATGTAGTGTGTGTTTAAAATTGTTAAGTACATCCATACTAATATTATAAATGTAAATGTATGTTTGTTTGTTAGGCTTTCGCGCCAAAATTACTTAACCGATTATCATAAAACGTTGTACACATATTCTGAAAGGTATAAAAGAAAGGATTAAAAAAATATTTTGGGAGACATAACTGTTTGTCAAAATCTTACAACTTCAAAGACTTCAAAGCCTTCAAATTAATATCTTATTGCTTATAGCTTCAGCTGTCTTGAATTCTTATATATATTTTATTGTATCACATATAAGTAAAACTGAAATTATTTAAATTTTTTCGAGGTTAGATACCAGTTTATTGTTTTAGTAATTACTCGCTACAATGATCTTTGATGTTTTATTCAAGGGATTCAACGCGAGCGATGCCGCGGGTAAAAACTAGTATTTAATAATTATACTTAATTCTACCAGAACCCAGAAACAAGATTATTTATGTGTTTTCATTTATGTATGTCATCGTTAATGTTACCAACGGAAAGTATTTTTTGTGTTAAATTATTATTAAAAAACGCAATACCTTCCAGACTCACAAAGTTTAATTAAATTTTCATTTAATTTAGAGAAAGTGTTGTTTTAATTAAAATTATGACACCATTTGTTAAGTAGGAACTCAGAGAGCCTGTCAGTTACAATTTTTTTTTTCATTGCGAAAGAGTAAGACACGGGCATGCAGGCCAACTGATGTTAAGTGGTCACTGCAGCCCATGGACATCCACGTCTAATCTCAAATAGAACAGAAGTTCTATTTAAGGATGGACGGGGATACGTTCCTACTCTTGAGGACTAAGATGGTCGCCTCCAATAATGTGTATCCGGCAACCACACCTCCCTAACCGAAACACAATACATGAAGAACATGTTGCTTTCGGCGTTTGATGAGGGTGGCGGTGGTACCGCCCCGGGCGAGCTCTAACGGCTCTATTACCTTTCAAAACTTTCAACATAGAAAGGCATTTTCCGAGGCGGTAGTAGATTTTTTGACATAGAAAAAGAATTTTATAAGAATCCGTTTTGAGTAAATATCATTCAAATTTGACGTTAATTTGTGCCTAATAATACACTTTACAATATAACAGATAACCTTGATTAGTGCTTTTTAAATGCCAATAATTTGAAGTAGTTGTATGGATCGTGGTTTTATCTAAACTAAATTCAGGGTCGGAAGTTCGGTAATAAAGACTAATAGACGTGAATACTCGTTTCATAGTAAAATGTAAAAATCCCGCGATGATTTTGTTTAAAATCATGCACTTAATAGTAAGTAAGTAAGTTTCCAATATTAATTCATATTTGTTTTAAAATTTAAAAATAATTATGATTATTCATACTATTGTTAATATATAATCCACATAACTAATAATTCGTTCAAATTCTTATTAATTTTTGTTGTGAAGTTTAAAATTATGATTAATCATAATCAAAATACTGTATTTTCTCTGGGTTTTCAAAAGGCTACAAAAACTGTGGAGCCGCAGGGCAGGATAATAAAACAAAGAACGTTTAGACATGTCAGGTCAATAGAGTTTTGTTTCACTCTGTAATTTAAAAATAGGTTGACGTGCGGATGCAGAAAATGTTGCCTCAATTTTTTGGTTGTTCATTTAATCACTTACGAAATTTCACGTATTTTATTTACCTCACGTGTATATGTATTTTTATTTAAAACTACCAAAACGACTACAAAAACTTTATCTCCAGTTTTCTATCTTTAAGTACGCTTTAGTTAAAATGTACTTTTATTTGCATCTATATGTATATTCCTAGATACTATTTATGTTGTTAGAACTACTTTGAAATCGTCCTAGAGTCAATTTACCCAACTTGGTATTACTTAAAATCCATTTGGGGCGAAACTCTTATTGGGCATAGTTTGTAGGGTAGTATAAATTTTTACTCTCTTTACTTTTCCTATAATAAAGGTACATGCATTGAAATATATATCATTATACATGGTGGTTGTGGAATGATATAAAGTAGTTTTAATATAACAGCGTGAATTTCCCCAATACTAACTAACAACACTAACGCCTGATAGTATTAAGTAGCTCCGATACAAAATCAGAATTAAAAAATTTCAAACTCTATTTGTCCACCTTTACGGGGGGTATTATCTTTTTCAATTTAAATTCAATCAAACGAGAAGTATACCTTTTCAAATAAAAAAATATGTTTTCAAATTGCTTAATAAATTATGTAGATATGTTATAGCAAACATAAAACAAACAATCGAATTGAAGTTAACCTTTTTGAATTCGTTTCAAAAGCGCGTGCTTAACAACCGACTTCAAAAACTTGAAGGGACTTCATGTAATAAACCAGTCGAACTTGGTAGCCAATAAAAGTTTTTGGTCGCGTCAGACGACGCTGTCGTTTTGTTGTGCTCTCTGCTATTTTCCTACTTGCTTTCGTCTCGAAGTTCAATTTTAATTTGAATTTTTAACTGAACTTATTTGTCGTCTTCATTATGTTTCTAAACATTTTGAAGTATAGCCTTTTTATGTGAGAAGAGTAGCAAACGGGCATGCAAACTACCTTGCAAATATAGTAAAAAGAATATATTTTTAAAAATATGCTTAAAGACGTCGTCATTAAGAGATATTCGCTAAATGTAAAACATCGAATGTCATGGTTAATGAAAGGATATAATTGTAAAAAATGAAAATAACATACAAAGTATTATAAATAAAGTATTCGGCAGATGTAAAACATCGAATGTCATGGTTATTAACAGGATATAATTGTAAAAAATGAAAAAAACATACAAAATAATATAAATAAAGTATTCGGTCGATGTAAAACATCGAATGTTATGGTTAATAAAAGGATACAATTGTACAAAACGAGAATAACATACAAAGTAATATAAACAAAGTATTCGTTAGTAAAACATCGCATATCATGGTTATTAAAAGGATATCTTTGTACAAAACGAGAAAAACATACAAAGTAATATAAACAAAGTATTTGGCCGGTGTAAAGCATCGCATATCATGGTTATTAAATGGATATAATAGTATAAAACGAAAAAAACATATGAAGTGATATAAATGAAAGGTATTTTAAGATTAATTTTCAAAATATATTTCTCTCTAAATTTAAATGCTGAAGTTCCAAATACATTGTTAATTAGTCTGCAGCGGTTCGTCTCCTTATTCGAATAGTTTTGTTAAGCTTCTAGGAACATCTGATTCTGCGGAGAACTTCACAGAAATTATGTTCAAGTATCTTACTAAGTACTATAATTGAATAGATAGAATCATTCTTCAAACAGGTATCACCTCGTAATCATGAAGCAATATTGTTTCTGTTGTTGTATACACTTATGATCAAGTGTTGCTTGCTATTTGATAGTAATATAAATAAAGTAATATTATATATTTAGGGAACCCAGTGAGGCCTATATAAGGCGCTGTAGGAGATGACGGAAGTCACTTTTCTGCTGTGAGTTGTAGTGGACGTGACGTTGACGTATTTATTAATTTATTATTTTATTAATTGTTGGTAATTTATAATTTCAAATTGGCCGTTATGGATAATGTAAGTTTTATTTAAATATTATAAAGCAAAATACCTGCCGCGTCCGTCTATTTGTGGTTTCATGATGAACTCAAAAAGTACTGGGCGGATTTTCTCTCAGTTTTCAACAACAGATAGAATGATTCCTGACGGAGGTTTTGTTGCGTAATCAGTTAAGTTGTGTTATAAATTGGGCTAGAAATGTTGTTGTTGAGAACTGTAAGAACATCCGTCCAGTATTTTTGAGTTTATCACGATCAGACAGACAGACAGACGCGACGGGGGACGTTGCTTTGTAATAAGGAAGTCATCTGCAATATATTAAAGTAAGGTTTGGCGCTGTCATGATTTTAGTATATGTGTCTGTGACTAATTATTGTTACTTGATACTTGATTATTAATATTATAGATACCTGTGTTGTACATACAAATGTGTATGGATTACGGGCAAACAAAAGTGCTGTGTTTACATCGGCGCTACAAGACTGGGAGCGGACAATACGTCTTTGTAGTAGATGATACACAGATGGTAAAAAATACAATATTTCATTGAAATGACGGCGCGTCTTCAGTCTAGAGAAATAAGATCCAGTTTAGTGCCGCCTCCGTCAACACTGACCTGATCTTATATACGAACGCCACAGTCAAAGTGTTAACAGTTAATAATTGGTACGGTGATGATTGTCATAAATTGTTACCAGTTTTAAAGGGAAAAAAAAACATTTAATCTTAAATGAAGCCTATCACAATACAATCCTGAAAACTACACTCAAATCGGATAAGCCGTTACTGAGATAAGCGTACACAAACATACAGATCAACAGACATACAGAAAAACAGAAAAATGAAAAAACGTTCTTTTGGGTTCTCTTGCACATATAAGGACTCCCCATATTTAAATATATTTACTATGTACAGACAGCGATCAGTTACAGTTTTATTACATGTAATGATTAACAAGCTTAAAGGCTATATGTATAGCATATATTCCTCACCAAAAGCTGTCGTTGTCAAAGTTTTCAAATCCTTGTTAAATGTTCCGAGAAACCTAGTTTGGTTGTTGTGAATAGTTTTGTAAAGATTCTGCGAATTGACTAAACAAGACAAATACCTAATTTGCAGAAATGTTCTCAGAAACCCATGTTCTCAGAATAATGGAATGTTTAAACCGATAAGCACAAGACTAACCGAACACAAGTTTGTTTCAGAGCGGATTATAAGGGTAGCGAAGTACCTTCTATTTCGAACTATATGTTAATATTACTAAAGTAATGAAATATGGTTTTGAGGATATAATGGTAGAAATATAGTTCGATCAGTAGTACCACCGCCATTATAATTCGTTGTGAAGCAACTCTTGTGTTTCGGTTGGATGCGGTTGCCGGCTACACTTACAAGCGAGGCGAAGATTCAGACGTCAGGAGTAGCATCTACGCAGGACCTCAGATAGGACTTTAGTTCTGTTTGAGGATGTATATGTCCGTAGGCTGCAGTGACCAGTTGACATTAGGTTGCCTGCTCGTTCGAATGGTTCTTTATTTACAGTGAAAGATAATTATAGTAAAAATCTAAACAGTCTATAATGAATCCGTGCCTATGCGACATGGTGCCACGAAAGCTAGCCGCATTCCTGTACTGTAGCGATCGCAGGTCTCTATGCGAGATAGGAACCAGCCCTCCGGTTACCATCACCATCAAAGGGACTAACGGATTTGAATTTTTGTGCAACTTGGAACCCATGGACCAAAGGTTTCAAAACCAAGCAGACAAAAACGTCACTGCTAACAGACGGCGCAAATATATTCCGTATTCAATATTTAATATTCTATATTCCATATATTCGATATCAGCGCCGCTTTGATTTTTGTGAATTGACACAATCGTGCAATAATTCACTTCATTTTATTATATTTTTTCCAACTCCCCATCGTATTCAGAGAGCATAAAAGTCCTAACTTATTTCTTGTTCTGTCTTTCCGACTAACTTTTCGTGTCTAACTAAAGCGATTAAAAGTTGTCTCCAGTGGAGTGTCGAGTGTTTTTTCGAAAGATCCACTTGACTTTATACGTATGATAAGGCAATTGTTGAGTGAATCTGGAGGTATTGCCAGATGGTATAATTATAGTTTAACCGGGGAGGTACCAGTGCATAATCATAATCCGCATTTAAACACCAATATAATAATATAATAAGAACGGTTATAAAATAACAATTAACGAACTGAAATAAAAAAAGAACAGAAAATAAATACGACAATTAAACACACATTTTGTACTTTAAATATTACATATTAACTAAATTATTTAATAAATTTCTGTTAAGAAAAAAAAATCAGAAACTTAATTTATCGCAAAAAGGGGCATGTTATTTTACGACGATTACATCTCGGATCCGCATTACTTTTTTATATGAGAAGAGTAGCAAACGAGCATGCAAACTACCTGCTGTTAAGTAATCGCAGCCCATAGACATCAACGTACAACCACAAACACGATTGAAATCCTATTTGAGCTCGAACGTAGATTAGACGAACGTAGAACGTAATGTTGCTACTCCTGAGGGCTATGATGGTCGCCTCGCTTCAGAGTGTAGCCGGCAACCGCACCTCTGCAACCGAAACACAAGTAATGCTTTAAGATGGATTATGAGGGCGGCGATGGTACCTCCCCTTTCGAACTATAGTTCTCCCATTTTCGAATGCAATTTTATGTTATATTTGTTATATTTATTTTATGTGGATTTTAATCTTCGACTTTTTACATATTTTTAACAGTAAATTGTTTTCATATAACCCGTAACATTCAAATTGATAAAACATAAATATTGTCATTTATATTTGTGACAGATTGAAGTTGAAACGAACACAAAATGTTAAGTATAAATCGCTCAAGCCGGTTCTGAGCACGTACAAACTCAAAATTAAAAGACTATTAATTATAGCTTATATTGCTTAATTATAGCTTATATTGCTTAATTATAGCTTATATTGCTTATAAAGTGGTTAAAATCGGTCAGTGGTTAAAAGTTTCAGTCTATTTGGTACAAATAAACAAATAAATAACTTTCCTCTTTATGATATTAGTATTAGGGTTAGTATTAATCTAAGTATCAGTATAGACTAACGTTAATCAGCGGTTTTGCTCGTAAAATATGGGCTTAGACCACCTCTTACATAAATGAAATCAAAGTCGATATCAAAATATTTCTATTTAAAGCAGAATTCGTTACAGAACTATTTTTAAACGTCATGAACTATCGCCGTTTGGTTACTCGTAGGTTTCTTTTTGGAAAAGAGGCCGCGGAAGAAACATCACACAAAAGAAAAACACATAATTTTTATTTTTGGAAACGTTATTTACAAATAATAGCTTTTTAATTTAAGCTATTATTTGTAAATATCGTTGGACATTTGGAGCAAGTGGCTGGAGCCGTTTCAGCCCCTGTGTTTATCGGTTAAGTAATAATAGGTTTTATAATAAATCTTTTTAATGGGAAGTCTTGTATCAACTTGTGATTAGGATATAGACTTGAAATATCAGTGTAAGGCTAGAATTCGTTGCACTTTTGTCTACTTTCATTCCAACAACAAAAACTTCACAAAAATCTGTAGCTAACGACGAAAACAAGAATATAAAATAAAACGACTCATGAACTTGCTAAAGTATTTAGTAAGTCCATAAACGCCGTAGTATGATGCCTGTGAATATATAGTATTGATTTTGAAGTGAAACATTTAGTGCTGTTGCTTAGACCAGCTAGACCAGACTTAGGTCGCTTGGCGACGCATAGCGTGGCTATGCGTCGCCAAGCGACCCATGCGAGGTTTAGTTGTGTTTTCCAAGAGATACTGATTAAAAGCCATATTAGCCATCATAATTTTTTACAAAAGATATTTTCTATTAATACATTTTTTATTTTAAATGGTTAACCAATTTGATTTTGATTATATTTTTATTTATTCCCTTTTCTCATGGTGGTACAAAGTTCGCCCGGCTAACTACCACCGCCGCCCCCATAATCTACTGTAAATCAACTCTTATGTTTCTGCTGAAGAGGTGCGATAGCCGGCTACACTTACGACGATTATAATAAACGAGGCCACCATCGTAGTCCTCAGGAGTAGCGCACGTGTGTATAATCTCAGACAAAACTTGCTTTTTGAAGAATCTTATTTGTTAGAACTTGATTGCAGATGTCCATGGGCGGCATTGATACTTACCATCATTTTCGAAATTCGAAAAAAACTGACATACAGTTCCTAAACAAACTGAAACTTAAACATATGGTACCTTTATACAAACTTAGCCATAAACATATGAGTAAGGAATCGAAATAAATTTCCTATGTTATGCCTCCACGCAAAAGGTACGTAATCCCCTGAAAACTGGGCCGTATCCATTCCTCCCTTAGGTAAGTGTTGACAAAAAACCAATATGTTGGAATATTTGCCGTAAATTCTGCTAGTTTATAGTATTGAGCCGTATTACGTAGGCTCTTACGTTACTCACGTACACACGAATGCCTTCTGAGTCGGCTCCAACCAAGGTTATTACGATAGCATTTATCGATAACTATCATTACATAGCATAAAACTAGCCCGGCCCAGCTGCGCTTGGGTAATAGAGTTTATATTTACTTATATTACATTTCATACATGCAGCCAGTCATTACCTAGTTGCAAAAACTATCAATTAGAAACATGTATTTCGAAAGTCTACTGACTTACTATACTTGATTTCACCAATTTATGAAAAAGCTTAAATTATTATGCACCAAAACCTTCCTCCGGAATCATTCTACCTATTGTTGAAAACTGTGAGAAATACGTCCAGTATTTTTTTGAGTTTATCATAGACAAATAGAAAGACGGGACGGGAGACTATATTTTATAATGTGTACAGATAAAATAATCGCTTCTCACAGTCTGTATGCTTTGATCTTTCAAACTACGCGTCGGATTTTAATGTAGGTTTCGTCAATAGACAGAGTGATTTAAGAGAAGGTTATAGAAAAAAGGTTTACGTGTATAATGCTTGTAAATTATCATTTTCTAGTTTTTATTTACATTTTAATTTACATAATTTCATAACTGTTTGATTTTCATTATTGATCTTAGAAGGAATTTAAATAAAAGGTTACTCTAAAGAGAGTCCGTGCCCTTCCGGCATAGTTCCAAGGAAGCTAGTTGCATTCCCGCATTGAATAGCAATCGCAATTCTTTGGGCGATATACGCAACGCGATCATCAGCGAGCGGTCTTGGAACCATGCCGCATGGGTTTGGACCCCGTTTAGAATGTTTAGGTTATGCAAAAGCGTTAATCATGAGTACCCGTTATATAACATGATGTACAGATTCCGCGATAATATTAGTTTAAAATCGTATATCTATACTTTTTATTCAAAAAGTTAGCGATCAAAATAGGCTGAAAATAAATTTGTCGAGTAATCTACGCTCCGGGCTTACAGAGAAATATAGACCGACCTCTGGAAACAAAGTACAAACACACTTTACTCAGTTTAGGTAATCCTTAGGGTCCTTACGTAAATCCGTATGCTTAGGTACGCATGTTTTTAATACTAGAAAGGAGCGGGTCGATAAAAGAAGCGACTATCTATTTATTTGAGGTATTTTTACTTATTGGTATAACATGCACCGTAATAAAATGTATTCAAATTCAAATTCAAATATTTATATCATTGAAAGGTATTGACATACACTTAATGAACGTCAAGGGTATAATGTAAAATCAGGCTTTGAGCGCTCTTGACTTAATAATTCAATTAATTTTCATCTTTTCATCAATGGTTCCTTATGAGATTATCAAGTAAAATATCTTCTGTAAACCCACATTACGGACAACCATTTTATTTTGACAGGTAAAAATGTAATTTTACCGAGAAGGTACCAACGTTGTGAAGCAACTCTTTTGTTTCGGTTGGAGTAATGCGGATTCCTGAGGACTAAGGTGGTTCCGTAATTTGTAAGTGAGTAAGCAACCACTTTTCTACCGAAACGCAAATAAGCTTCGCGGTATTTCGTGGTAACGGTTATGGCGGTGGTACCTCCCCGGTAAAACCGTATAGGTTCTACCTTGCGAGTGTAAGTCGTATACCGCTATACTGGTCATGTAAGCATTGGCACACTTTACACATTTTTACATTATAAAAAACTATTAGGTATATCCTCACGATGTTGACTTTTGCAGCCGTGAGGCTACATTAAGGCGAATGTCGTGCATACTCGTTTGCTACTTCAATTTTGTGCAATAGAACAGATACATAAAAATTATTCTTTTTACATCGAGGGTTCAAAACCGGTGTTAACTTATATTTCTGTTTCAGAACTGGAAAGCTCCACTACCCGACAAATGTTTGCGGACCACTTTTCGAGGAAGAGCTGGAGTTCTGGGGGCTGGACTCCAATCAGGTGGAGCCTTGCTGCTGGTCTACCTACAGCATACACAGAGACACTCAAGTACGGAATTTTTTGTAATCTTTAGCTCTTCATCACCAGGCTTTGCCCAATTGGGGCACACGTGCCCGTGGTTTGTTCTAAAATAAATAATCTGAAATTTAAAAATCTACAATTTTAAAGATGTTGTTCTTATTAAAATTCATCGTTACTCTTACTCTTATTTATAATTCAAACCTAATGATAAGGCTGACGGGCTACCTGATGAAAGCAGTAATCATCACCTGGTTATTTGTAATTTTTAAGATGGTAAAATACAGTTTGACTGGGGTTGTACAACTTCTTTCTTCACAATCCACCGTGAAGTAGTTCTTGTGTCTCGGTTGAAAGTACGGTTATCGGCTACAGTTACAAGCGAGGCAACTATATCAATTCTCAGGATTAACAACGCATTTTCGCACGACACCAGGCAGGACTTTAGTCCTGTTTGATTTTAGACATGTCCATGGACTGGGCTGGTCTGGCATAAGCGATGTCCATGGACTGCAGAGTCCATTTAACGATCATTAAATCACGACTGAACGGTCTACTATTTTTCAACATAAAAATCTTAAGTGAATCTTATTACCATAGTAAAAGCTTTGTCTAGTGTGTACTCAGCCGTGTGCCAGTTATACCAAGATATATGTACATATGTACCTAATGTAATCTATAATTTCAAAGATGGTGGTTTATCATTCGTTCGCTGAGGCGCCATTGTCGCACCTATTTTTACAGATGTACAGACTTATAGAAGAACAGAAGGATGGGTGAACAAACACAAACGGACAGACGGATAGACCGATAGATCCATAGACGGATAAATGAATAGACGGACAAACTAACAGACGGACAGATGGATAGACGGATAGACGGATAGACGGATAGACGAACATACGGATTGACGGACGGATATGCCAAATTATAACGTTTTTTTGTGATTAGGTTACAATACCCTGAAAAGGGTTGCAACCACCAATTTGGTGGTTATCACATCGTTTATGCTTCAGTTATTTTAATTTTCCCACATTTGAGGATAAAGCTGTCAAATGAATAAGCGTTTGTTCCTCATTATCCTTGCAAAAAGTATTTTGAGCACTCTCAATATGATTCAAACAAAAAAGAGTTTTATTTCGTTTACATACAGTTTAATTTCAATTGACCAACGCATGTACCTTATTGTCCGATTAACATAAAAATAGTGTTATATGAATTTTAACTTAATGCATTGGGAATAAGATTCAATTTTGCGGTCGCTTGTTGGTAACGAGTTTCCGATGCAGCTGTAAGTTATGGTAATTATATGGAGTTGCTTGTGATTCAATAGTTATGGCTCGTCGGATGCTCTAAGCATTATTTTATGATCAATCGGTTTTATTGTGTCACGTACTATTATCATAGATATAAATCCTCATAAACGTTGTGTTTCGGTTGAAGAGATGCGGTTGCCTGCTACATTTTGAAGTCCTCAGGAGTAGCAACGTATGTACGTCCGACCTCAAATAGGATTTCGGTCGTGTTTGTGATTGTACGTGGATGTCTGTGAGCTGAGACTACTTAACATCAGGTGGTTTGAATGCTCGTTTGCTACTTTTCTGACTTTAATTTGTATTTTTTTAAATAAATTAACCATTAACTTTGACCTCTTGTTTGTATGACAGCGCGTACTACGGAGAGATCAAGCTGCATTTCTTCTGACCTGGTCTTGCTTAAAATGTATAGCAGTGTTTAAATCTGATTATATACTATTTTATATTGAGGCTAAAAGCACAGATTTGTTGAAAAAAGGCTGCCTTGACTTGCTTGCCTGGCTTTAGTCGATTATATTCGCTACGTTATTTTTTTATAAGATTCTTATAAATTACTTATTATATATATAGTATAATACGAAGAAAGGCTTCGTATTATACCTTTCTAATCAGTCTATTCTTAATTCTATTACTAAAGTAATGTCTGAAATATATTTACTTAATCATATTTTTAAAAATACTACAAACTACTGTTTTTTAAACCATTCTACGATGCCTGCCTTTTATAAAATAATTGTCAGAAATATATGTACATTACTATATTTTTTTAAATTCTACAAAAATATGTAGTTTTATACCTTTTAACTTTGTTTATCCTCAATTCTCTCACAAAGGTATTTTCACAAATATATTTACCTTACCATCATTTTTAAAATTCTGCAAAATTATGCTCGTTTTATACCTTGCCTACCCTTTATTCTATTACAAAGGTATTGTCACAAATACATTTACATCGTAAACTCCGACAAACAATTTCCATACAGATGGCGCTCGTCTTCCGACGCCACTTATTTATGCAGATATGGCTTCATTTTCCTGTTTTGTTACTCTTTTTATATTAACAAAGCATAGAGAGTATCTTTTTGGGGTGACGTAGACCGTTTATAAGTTTATCATGTTTGTTTGTCTGTACGTCTTTGTATGTCTTTTTAGTGTGTTTATCCGTTTGTCCATATTATGTTTGTTTGGGCGTTGTTAATCTGTTTATTTGTATGTGTCTATGAATGTATGTTTGTATGTCTATTTGTTTCCTCGGCTGTCTGTGTGTGTATTTTTTCGTAATTCCCTTATTTGTGTATACTTTTCTCTGTCGAAATGTCAAATTTTTAAGAAAAAATAATGTCAACGTAATCTACGTTATCCTAAAAAGGTTACAATTTTATCATATATGTTATCTGTATGTCTTTGTATATTTTCTTATGTGCGTTTAGCCACCTGCCCGCGTCATGTCTGTTTGTGTGTTTGTTCATCTGTTTCTTTGTCATTACGTCTGTATTTTAGTATGTCTATTTGTCTCCTCGTCTGTCTGTGTGTTTATTTTTCCGTAATTCCCTTTCCCTTTTTCCCAAATGCCCACTATTAAATGTAAACATTGAGTTAATATTGTCAGCTTTTTTGTTTTTGGCTTTTTAATCATTTGATATAGTAGTGAGTAATACTTGAAATTTTTAACAAGAAACAAATATGGCGGACTTAAACGTTACAAAGTAGTGTCTATTTGGAAAATATCTTGCAACGAGGAATAGAAATATTTTTGCAATTTCAACGTTACGTTTCATAAATTTTACGTTAGAAATTTATTATTATCATAGAAAGTTCTCTTACTTAGAACTTGTAAGTACAGATGTGATAAAACTACTTCAAATGTCGAGGTACCATCGCCATTATAATCTACGTGAAGCAATTTGTGAAGCAAAGTAATGTGCATGTTATCAATGACAGATTTTAAAAAAATGTTGTGAGTTTTTTCTTTCGGCTTTTTTCTACTGGTTAACGAATTAACGGTTATTCAACAAGCAGCCGATGAACTGATTTAAGAGTGTAACATTGACATTCGTTAATTGTATGTAACGTATTATTTTATGTAATATATTTTTTTCTTTCGGTTAGTATGGTTGATAATCATATTACAAGCGAGCAAACCATTTTAAGCATTAGTTGTTTTTAAGGTGTTCTGTTAAGTAGTCGCTGTAGCCAATAGACATCCACACAACCTCAAACAGGACTAAATTTTTAATTGAGTGTTGCTCCTCCTTAGGATGGAGATGGTCGCCTTGTTTTTAGGTGCTGATAATCGCGAAATCCATTTAGGCAAGAAATCTTTATATTTTAATAGCTATAGATAACTTTCCAAATTACTTGAGCAATTAAAAGTAAGATTTAAAATACATAGATAACTTTCAACATAACTTGAGTACCGTAAAGACGAAACTTCCGATAAAAAAAATCGATGAAATAGTTGTATGTCAAATGAATGAATGAAATAGATGTGGCAAAGAATGTTCACTGAATATACATTAAAAATACAACGGGTAATTGAGGAAATTTGATGATAAATTTTGTTAATTGCAGAATTTTGTTTATGTCTGCTGATAAAAAGGAAAAATAGTTAGAGAGAGACTGTTCATGAAAGAATGCAAAGACAAGCAAAAGAAAGAGCGACGAAAACAGAAAGAAAAAAGAAAGAGAAAAAAAAAACATCCTTTATTTGGTATATCAAGTAATAAAATTAAGTTACACAAACATAAAATTAAAGCTAGTGAATATATGTATATTCGAGGTGGTAGAGCTATTAGAGCTTGCCAGGGGCGGTACCACCGCCACCCTCATAACCCGCCGTAAAGCAACATGTTCTTCAAGTATTGTGTTTCGGTTGGGGAGGTGTGGTTGCCGGATACGTATTAATGGAGGCGACCATCTTAGTCCTCAAGAGTAGGAACGCATCGGCGTCTAGAACTTATCACATCCTTAATTAGAACTGTTCTATTTGAGATTGGATGTGGTTGTTCATGGGCTGCAGTGACCACTTAACATCAGGTGGCCTGCATACCCGTTTCTTACTTTTTCAATATATATATATATATATATTACGTCAGTATATCATGATACAATTATTCAAACCGAAAAGGCTAAAGAAGAAAAACGTTGACAATAAATGAAAAAACAGTAATATTTATTTACCGGAATACATTTTAAATATTGAAACATCCCTTTTGCACAAAGCCGTACATAAATAAGCTTGGTTTGTGACGTGTGCCTTCGCGAGTAATTATTTTACTGGTTGTGTTCTCCCAGAGGATTTTTGCCGACTTTTTTAAGGAATAGTAGATTCTGTTTCTATTGTGTCCTGGATTATGGTAATCTAAATGTTATTCTCTTTTATGACAGAAGAGCAAATGAGCCACTTATGTTGTGATATATTACATATGACTTCTGTAAAACGCCTACGTTTTATCGAAGTCGGAAAAATGCTCTCCTCTGCACTACTTCCATCCACGTTCCTTGCACGTTTCATGCACGTTCCATCCGCATCAACTGGATACATACATACATGATGGCCCTCTACAGTTCGATTTGCGCGTTTCTAACACGAACGTTGAAGATATGTAATCAGCTTCCTCCATGTATTCCCTGAAGGCTATAATGTCGAGCTGTTCAAAAAAGGTGTAAGAGGTCTCCTTCAAAACCTGCAATATTTTTTATTTAAGAAGATTAGCAAACGAGTATGCAAACCATTTGATGTTAGGTGGTCGCAACTCATAGACATCCATGTACAACCACAAACACGACTGAAATCCTATCTGAGCTCGAACGTAGATACGTTGCTGATTCTGAGAACTAAAATGGTCGCCTCGCATCAAAGTGCAGCCGGCAACCGTACCTCTTCCATCGAAACACAAGTAATGCTTTAC
>DWON01004835.1:0-15707 GCA_018251015.1 Phocides pigmalion okeechobee | reverse complement strand
GAGGCGACCATCTTAGTCCTCAAGAGTAGGAACGCATCCGCGTCCATCCTTAAATAGAACTGTTCTATTTGAGATTGTACGTGGTTGTCCATGGGCTGCAGTGACCACTTAACACCAGGTGGCCTGCAGGCCCGTTTCTTACTCTCTCGCAATAAAATAATAATAAAATTCGAAATACTAACTTCTTGGGTTAATATATATATACGTGAATTGCTTTATGATAGAAATGAATGCCAGATGTACACTAAAATGATTGGACCTTTAATATAATATCTATTAATAAATACTAATGAATTACCCGTTTATTAAAAGTTTCTTCTTTAAAATATTTTTCTTAATTGTTTATTTCATAATTATTAAACAAATATGTATTTATAAAGATTATATTCAAGAAAATACCGAAATATCAACCAAACAGTACAATTTTCTACACTGTTTATTAACTAAAAATAATTGAAGAATAAATTTGCATACGAAACAACTCAAAATTTCTCGACATTCAAGCAGCAAATTATCAAAATTCGCACACCGTCAATGGTGTGCATTATCGTACCGTTTCAAATTTGAATAAATAAATTAACACTTCACGTTAATTTTGAGTTTCAGGAAGCGAAGAAGAGAAGACGTTTCCCTCACTCTGCGCTTCGGTGACGCTGTGCTTGTAATCCCTTAAAGTGCTCAAACTGAGAAAATAAGGGTTAAGTTTTAAAAGCGCTTCGTCTGTGCCGCACTAGGGCTATGTTACAAGCGTGACCGTATTATTAACTTGGGTTGTATCTATGTGTGTAACGGAATCTTTGAGCATAATTTTCACCAATTTCCAGAAGCCTGATTAATTTGAAACTTTGCACACGTATCAAGGACGGATGACATACAATAATATGAAAAAAAAGAAAAATAAATAATAGTAAAAAAAGTAAAAAACTAGCTTTTAGTGTTTTTTAGTTTTTTTTTTTTTTAGTTTGGAATTATTATTTATTATATATACAAAAGTGGTAAAAACCTTTTGTGACGTATCTCAGCTGCGTCAAGGCCTTCTTAAGAATGCAATGCTCTTCTTCACTTACTTCTCGGTCTGGCCACATTTCTCTCAGTTCATCCACGAGATTCTCAAATATTGGCCGGTACCAAATTATCTTGTAAGATTTCGCCATTGCTAGGTAAAATTCATTATTATTAAAATACTGATTAATATAAAATTAGAATTTAAATTAGATTAAATTACTTTAAATAACGGTCATAATCAAATGATGATCTCACAGCTAGGATAGTGATATTCTTCCAGATATTTTTCCAGACAAGCTTTAGGATAACAGACATTTATAATATTAGATTTGCAGCAATCTGATATACTCATAGACACTTACAATCAAATAGAATGTTCCAAATAGCATGGAAGTTATACTATAAGTGCATTCCAACACTCAATGTACTTTAAACTTTTAGACGCCGTACCCAGCAGAGTTATTAAAAAAACATATTTACCCAACAACAGGTACCCAACACAAGGCATCATTTTAAACAGATCCATGTAGGTGCCGTCCTTAGCAGTCTGTATCATGTTTATCAGTTCTAAACAAATTGATATGAAGAGATTCCCAAATTCTACCCAGTAGAAAATAGTCCAAAATAATCTGAAATAACACATTATTGAAGGTAGACCCATGATTGAACCGGCAGGATATCACTGTCCCCTTTAGAATCTATCGTAAAGCAATTCTTATGTTTCCCTTGAAGAGGTTTGGATACCGGGTATACTTGCAGCCAAGGCGAGAAGTTTAGTTGAAGTTGAATGTAAAATTCTTTAGGCTGCAATGTCCATTTAACCATCAGACGACCTATACGCGTCCTTGCTACTCTTCTAACCCACACAAGAATAATTGATTTCTAAAATAAATATGTATGTTTAATGTTCGGTCTATATCATAAAATAGCAAACAAAACCAAATGTAATCGTATTTAAAACAAACATATAGCAAACGGAAAATACGTTATTTGGGTAAACAAGGAAGCGTAACAGGAATTTCCCTTCCCGTTACGTCAATTGTTTGTTATCCCATACTGCCCATTTTTATAAATCTCTCGGAATTATCGAAGTCCGAATATTTTTATGGTAATTGAAGAGTTCGAAATTGAATCAAACATTTAATCAGACTTGCTAAACCAATGTCAACCCACAATTGTTCCATTGCTGATCACGGGTCTCCTTTGTAAATGTAAGCTTTAGGCCGTGGTATACGAGGTTGACCAAGTCTGGATTGGTAGTCTTCATGCGCTTATGAGAACTTTATGCAAAACTTTTGAGCTTTTAGATTTTCCTTCATCGCTTCTTTTATATTGCTAGTATTTGAGACGTTGTTATCGTTGTTTACCAAAATGGCACACTGATGTAAAATATTAAGCGTTTCATATTTGGATCGTAAATTGTTAAATTATAAAATGAGTCTGGTACTTAAATAAAGTTGTTATTATTATTATAATTTATAAATGATTTCTACTGTTATTCAAACTTACTTGCGTAATTTTGACTCTTTTATAGTTAGACGTATGCCAACAATTTTGAACACTGCCTTCGGTATGATATATGTTTCTTCGTAACTACTCTTATCATATTTGTAGACCTGTTTAACAAAATAATAAAATTAATACATTTTTTTCATATATATCATAAGAAATCTTTTCATATACAAGTTGAGTAAGTATTAGTAGTAGTAGTAACGAAAAAAATCATGTAGTTAAAACGAATAAATCCCTTCTAGTTTGAAATGCTGAACTTTGAGCTAACAGCATTCTTTCGTTAGAAAAAGTCGTGTATGTATATAAAACATAATACAATTCAACACAATTTCTCCAATGAAGACCAATATAACTTAGGTAGCTTATCTTTGTAGCTAGGACCAGGATAATGCTACGGTATGTTTCGTAAGAGGCGAAAAGGAGGCTCTCTAGGTTATGGGCAGGTAGAATGGGAGCTCGAGCCTTCCAGACCAGCCCAGGGACGAATGTCAGTGTCAGCGTAGATCCGAAGGCGTCCGATTGGGAAACAACCAATCTCCGGGGGTAATCATCATATATCACGTATTATGGGTATCGCAAGATTATATTATGATTACCTTAATGGAAAACCCGCAATTCTCCAAGGCATTTATTATAAATGTATCTAATCTTCTGTACATTTCACTATGAAAGTTCAAAGGTTACCTAACTACTCTCGGGAGCGCTCTCATTCGTCTTATAACTTTTAACGGAATACATGCAACTTCCATTGCGTTCAAACAGCTTTGAGAACGTGGGGTACTTGTTAATGAATTCAACATTTAAAGTTTAGTGACGTGATACATGATGAAAACAAATCGATGGAAACATTAAGCACCTAAAATTAACCGCAATTGCCTTCCAAGGAAGGTATTTAACGTTTAGATCCTTCCCGTCATTAAAAATATCATCAGAATAAAGACTTTTATACCATTTTTCAGGTATTTTGTCAGTAAATCTAATATACCTTATTGTACACCACAAAATAAGAGAAGTTTTAAAGGTGGGAGAACTATAGTTCGACCGGGGAGGTACCACCGCCGTAAAGCATTACTTGTGTTTCGGTTGATTTAGGTGCGGTTGCCGGCTCCACTTTGAAGCGAGGCGACCATCTTAGTCCTCAGGAGTAGCAACGTATGTAGATATCGTACTCGAGGTCGAACCTACGTTCGAACGTAGGTTCGACCTCGGATACGATTTCGGTCGCGTTTGTGGTTGTACGTGAATGTCTTGGGCTGCGACTACATCAAGTGGTTTGCGTACCCGTTTGCTACTCTTCTCACATTAAAAAAATGTAAAGCTAGAACGAAGACCTGAGTGCGCGAAGGAGGGAGGATAGTTTTGACACAGAAGGTCCATTTAAAACGCGGTAGAAATGATACATGGGTAGTTACATAAAAACAATTTACCGATTGCAACGCACATATATTAGATAGGGTCGGCGTAGCGGAAGGCGGCAGTAAACTTAGCCTTATTTTTCTAGATTGAAGATACACCGACAATTCACTGAAATATTGTATTTTTAGCATCTGTATAGCGTCTACGAATACACAGACGTAATGTCTGTCCCCAATCTTATAGTGCCAACGTAAGTACAACACTTTTCGCCTGTAATCCAGACAGATTAATACGTATAAAAGGGGTGTACAACCCGCAAGTGCGTTGCGCCGACACACAGCTGCAGTTGTATACGGCGTAGGGAAAGTGTTAATTAGTTCTACAACGCATCTATGTAGACTTATTATTTTATTTTTAATTTAAATTGTAGGTACGAGTATAAGAAAAATAAAAAAGAGATAATTTTAAGATTTTTACATACTTGTTTTTTCTCTTCTTGTTGGCTCTTATTAAGGGACGTATACGATTTTACAAAGGTCGGCATTTTAGTACATTATGTATACTAAATTGAATTTCAAGAGCAATATATTCTTTACTTTATTTTTTCAGGGCCGATAACATCTCAGTAACTTCTTTCTAGGTTAACGCGAACGTTATTTATACAGCGAAAACCTTTCTTTTATTAGTAACGACCGGGTGAAACCGACAGAAATGTAATTACAGTTTATGCTTTCATAAGGAATATTTTAAACTAGGTTTTGCTAGCGACTCCATACGTGATATATAATTATTTTAACCGATTCAGATAGCTTCTTATCTCTAAATATTACAAAACAAAGTCCCCCGTCGCGCCTGTCTGTGTGTCTTTTCGCGATAAGTTCAAAAGTACTGGACGGATTTTCTCATAGTTTTCAACAACATGTAGAGTAATTGTTGAGGAAGGTTTTGGTGCGTAATAAGTTAAGTTTTTTTGTCAATTGGGCGAGAAATTAAATAGTTAAATTCAATATTCCTACATTGAATTAGTTCGTTCGTTCGACATACATGTTAGTTTTTGCAAATAAATAATAAATATAAACTCTGTTACCCAAGCGAAGCTGGGCCGGTTCGTTAGTTTATTACAAAATAATGTTAGACCTCATTCTTATTTTTCATTTTGTTACGTGTAACTACAACTAACCCTTGTTTTACTAAATTTTAATATTGGTATAACCATGGTTAAACAATGAGCCTATAATTGTATTTTTATAATAATATATTTTTCTCTGTGTACCCTGTTTTCAAAGTAGGTACCTTTGGACTATAATCATGTTTAATTATTCAGAGATGCAAGTGTTACATTTCATATACAATTAATACCAGAGTGGTGTTCAGAAAATTGTTTCCAACAATGTTTATTCAATATATCTACAATTACGCTGTCATTGGTTAATGATAGCTGCCTTGGTAAGCTCTGTCCGAAAGAATAAAAATGCAGTGGAAAACAGAAGTCTCCTTCATGTATACCTACGTAAGGAATTTAATAAAATTGCTTTAAAAATCAAATGTTTTCATCATTTCCTTATAAATAGCCTTTGGTAAGTTACTTGGGATTAATTCGACTTTGATACTATCTTTTAGGATATTATTATGTTGAAGGCCAGTGTTCGAGATAATTTTGTAATTAATATTTAAGGGACCAAAGTATACACATAAATAATTTGTTTATATGTAACGCTACATACATCTTTGCACGTATAGGTTTTAGTGCATTTTAACTAAACTCTAGTGCCTGTTTTTTCGTACTTTAAAAACATTAGAATGATCATTTTAATGATGTCTGTATAATGACTTAGGCCACAATAGTACCAAACGCACAATATAAAAAATGTATATTTATGGTCTGCCATTTTCTAAATGTTGTTTACATTTAAAGTTTCATACGTAGGAATTTTATAAAGTCGTTTAATTGTAATTCTTAAGGCCTATAAAGAATCTAAATGTCATTATATTACCACTAAGATGGCTGTCACGTCTCGAAGCACTTCGCTAGATGGACTTCTCTTGTCGTACATTAGAATTCTGTAGCGCCGTACCAGGGGTTGCATATTATTTAACCCTGCGTTTCAAATTTAAAAAATATTCTTTTTTTTTAATATTATATCGCGACATTAGAAAGGGATTTACAAGTGTGAACCGTATTCTATATGTGAGTGGACTAAAGACGAATGTTTTTTTTTTATTTGAAAGCAGGTTTCATAGGTATGACTTCTTAAGTATGTCTGACGAAAACGTCCGTGTTCGTGGATAATTTATCGGCTCTTTTCCAAAATTACGTAAGAAATATTTCTTACATTTCTACGAAATTTTATAAAATTCCGGATAAGGTTACAGTTAATTTCACAGTTAATACTGAAGTACTGATTTATTAAAAAAATCCTTAGGTAAAGCTAACTAACGTAAATTGTACGATCTTAAGTACATCTCTTGTGTCGTTGGTGATATCATTTGAAGTTGCTGAACTTAAAACTCATAGAACCTTAAGCTGAGTACCTATGTTTTATTTGCCAGATCCAATCCCTGTGAACGTATCACCATATCGTTCATAATATCACATGTTACGTATTCAGTTAATTTTTGGAAAAAAGCGTGTCGTAGCTTCTTTGATGAGCGAACAAAAACCGATTTACGATAAAACAGGTTGTATCGCCTTTTATATCAAAGTGGTGTATCTAACCACGAATCTGTGAACCGTTCACATGTCATCGCTACACGTAGGCTACATGAATACGGTGATTGGATGTAGCAAGATATATGTGATCCCGGCTTTAGGCGGTTACGTTTCAACGAGTAAAGTTTAAATTGTACCTTGCTGGGATAATTAGGTTTCCAACAGGCACCTAAATAGCTTAATTCCGTAAAGTTTATACAAAATCGCGTTATTAAAATCGCGCGCGTTTATTTAAAATGTATAGTTATAAAACAATAAAAAGTTACGTATTTTTTATCCAAAAACATTATAAAAATAGCGTAAAACCTACCCGATGTTAAGCGGTAGCCGCAGCTTATGCACTTTCTACTTCAAGAAACTGAAGTAAGGACTTAAGTTTGGGAAGTCAGGACGGCTTGAGATCGTACGTTGAACTTCTAAAGACTAAGATGGTAACTTTGGTAGTAAGCAGAGCTAAACTGAAGCCGGAATCGCTTCACTGCGGATTATAGGGGTGGCTGAGGTACCTCACTGGTTGAACTGTAGTTATATCAATCAATATCAACATATATCAATAGTATTATGAAATATTTTTCATAAATTTATAGCAGCAAAAATTTAATAATTAAGGTGCTTATCCGTTTTAGTAGTCACGTCTATCAGAAACGTCGGTACATTAAAACGTATTTTCTCATTAAGAAGTCCAGTCATGAAAAGTCACGGCTCTTAACGAAGAAACTAGAAAAACAGTTTTGTTGTTCAAAACAACTGCGTATATATAACGGCGAATATTTTAATGGATAAGTATTGTATATACTAAAAAAATATTCATCATCATTCATCAAACTAATTATAATAAAACCTTAACCTAAACAATCTATAGGGAGTCCGTGCCCATGCAGCATGGTGCCAAGAACACTAGCTGCATTCCCGTATTGATTAGCAATCGCAATTCTCTGCGTGAGATATGAACCAGCTCTTTTGTCACCGGCGGTGTCTTTTTGTTTGAAAAATTTTTTGGCTAGCGGACTCATCTGGCCAAAGGTTTCAAAGCCAAGCGTACGTACGTCTATCGTACTTGTAAGTTTCACTCCTATTTTTTTTTATAATTAAAGAGTAAGAAACGGGCATGCAGGCCACTTGATGTTAAGTTGTCACTTACCATCAGGTGACCAACCGGTTACCAACCACGTCCAATCTCGAATAGAACAGAAGTTCTATTTAAGGATAGCCGCGGATGCGTTCCTATATTTGACAAACGGAGACTATGCCCTAAAATATTTTTCATTACGAAAGGTTGTGTCCAAAAGGTTGTAGGTGTAGGGCAGTAATGGGATCGAAACGATGACAATTTTATTTCGTGTTATAATTATAAATCTTCGTTCGTATGTATGTATGTATATATGTATGTATATGTATGTATGTGGGTATATAATGTATGTACATTTCCGTCTTAACTTTTAAACTACTTATCATAATTTTACAAATCAGGTGTCGTTGGAAGAGTCTTGATTGTCTACTGTTTAAAGGCTATGTGACGTCACATCAAATTAAATATGGCACCGTCTAGAACACATAAATTCATGAATCAAAATATATATAAATTTGAGTTTATGTTGAGTGAATAAACTCGATATATGAATCGATACTTAACGATTGCTTATGTTCATAAAATATTTTTTGATTTCTTTTTTGCGTTTAATTATTCTTCAGCAATACATTTTGCTTGTCTGAGATTGGATACAAATGTTTGTATCAACATGCTTGACTGCAACGATCCTCCTGAATAATACAAAAGAGAGATACCTTTGAGACACCTGATTTCACGCGATTTCACCTGATTTCTTTGATTATTAAAAAAAATGATATCTACCTCCCTTCATTAAATCCTTCTATGTTTATCTATATTTTGTTCTATAATAGTGCTTATTACTTATGTTGTAAATCACCATTAAAAAGAGAGCAAACATGCTTGCAAGCCACATGAAGCATTAACCACCTCTAATGGGACGAATGTCCTATCTGAAGCCACACGCATATACGTTGTATAGTCTGAGGCGTAATATAAAGGATCAAGAAGAACCAACCAGGTGACAAGAGTAGCCCCCTGACGGACTATGATGGCGACAGTGGTACAAGGTCGAACTACAAATCTATAACCTATGAAACAAAATAAATATTTGATGGGTAGTTACACATCGAAACTATGATCTCTTCTAATATCTAGGGTCTAAAATGTAAAGTAGGTAAAAAGTACTATTTGTAAATGACGTATTACTTGTAAGTTGTATGTTATCTCTACCCGAGACTACTTACCCTATACGTATTTCTGTTAGGTCTGCTTTGCCCGATGTAATAGAACATTCTTTCTCGTATTTCAATTTCAACACAGAAAGCCCAGATGTTTTCGGGATGAAATGTATCTTATATTTGCTGTTTTAGAGATTCGCTCCTGTTGCCAATGATACATTTGGTATATTTTAGCGTGCATAAGACTAGAATATGCCCATTTTTTAATCAACGACAGACACTATAAAACGTGTGGGTAAAGTTCGGCGTGATTTTTGTTATGTAATTGTGAGGTCACTTGGATAGGTCTCAACTGGAGCGACGTATATATAGAGAGTTAAATAGCTTTTATTTCCGCCAATCTATTTGTTTCTCATTGTTTTTTTTTGCAAGTAGGTAATGACTGGATGCATGTACGAAAGAAAAAGAATGTAAGTAAATATAAACTCTATTACCCGAGCGAGGCTGGGCCGGGTCACCAATTTTTTATTTATTTTTATACCTTAATTAAAAATCATACAATCGAAAATGTTAGCTAAACAGCATCTGTAACTATCTTTCATTCAACAATTTTATTTCCATTTGAACACTATGCTATTATTTATTATATAACTTAATAAACTCTTGCTTTATTAAATAAACTTATTTGATTTTAAAGAGCTATGATGTTTACATGATAGGTAGCATGAGAAGAAGGCTGGTTCATATCTCGCGTAGAGAATTGCAATCGCTGTTCAGCGCAGCCATGCGGAAAGCATTTTTGCACTATATGAGTACTATCTATCTGTGTATTCCCTGTAGATTTAGAGAGGCGTTTATTATGATTAGTTGTAAGTTATTCAATATTATGTCATATTTTAGTTATTTTATATTCATTTAATAATTATGTAAACACATTACGTCAGATATTTAGAAAAAATAATAAATATATAAACATGTCTTCCATATAAACAAATATGAAAACAAAAAATTTAGCGCTCAATGACTTGAATTTAGAATGACATTGGCACAAGTGTGCGCAAGACACGTAGGCATCGGTCGCATGCGCGTGCGCATCTATCTATTGTCAATTAATGTACGCGCCTAAAATGAAACAATTGTATTTCATCCTTGTAAGGTCACTGGAACGACAAACGAATGACTTGTATATTTATCTGATACTCAGCTGTAAACGACAAGTGGTAACTCATCAACTCATCACTACCCCACTGCTGGGCACGCACATAGAAGGTAGGTTCTCAAATGGAGATGGGCTTTGCCATAGTATACACGTCTATCAGAACTTTAAGGATAACTTTATGGAAATTTAATGGCGTACAGATTATTACGGGATTTTTTTAGCTATTAAAGGAAGCCATAAGTGGGCATGAGTATGTAACTCCTAAAAGTTGATTCCCTAAACCCCTATATGAAAGGTCAGAAACATACCTATCTAACACTGCAAAGTAAACATCTTTTACTAAACTTCTTATTATGTACGTATGAATGTAGCAAAATTCTAGACGATATTTTCAAATACGATTTGAGAATAATATCGGTATCGGCATGGAAATATCGACAATTAAAAAGCGTTAATCGTGAATACCCGTTATTTTAATAAAATCGATATTTTCATAAAGTGATTGTCACAATATTAGTTCTGTGGCATCACTATAGTCAATATTTTCTGCTTAATATCAGCAACGTTGAGGTTTCCTGGTTTGAAGTATGAGGTTAAGGCAGGGAGGCACATACTTATTGAGTACCTTCAACTTAGTACTACGACCTCTGGTAAGACCAATCCCATTTAGGATTGATGGGATTACATAGGCGGCAACAATACTCGCTGTTCGCGTTCTATTTGGCAAGTCTTTTATAATTACTAGATGTATATCATTCAGAATATTGCAGAATGCGACATGAGCAGTTCTCGATATTATGCTTTTTTTTTAATGTAGGCAAATTATTGAGCCGTGACATTTTTTATAAAATAACTTATGTACGTACTTAATTATAAAAAAATTATAGACTCTTATAATTATGTATAGTCGTCGAAGTAAAAACATGTAGCTTAATTAAATTATAAATTACCATTTATCACAGATAACGTTATAAAAATCGAAATTCATTTATTTCATGTAGAATCATTACAGTTTATAACGCTAAAAACTTACAGTCGGCTCTTAAGCTGTCTTGGAGAGGTAGCGGCGAAATAAACTATACCTAATGTAAGAAGCTCCATTATTTCCGTTTTTTCTAATCATTTGATTAAAACGTACCTGTGCTGAACTGTTCGATCACGATTAATTTTATTATTAAAGGCAAATAAAATTATTGATTTATTCTAGTTCCATACATATAAACATTGGTACAGACGGTTGCAGCGCGCCTGCGGGAGGCCCCGAGTCCACAGATGTAGTAGCCATAGCCGGTGCTCAGTCGGGCGCTCCGCTCGGGCCGCGACGCTATTCCCGCGTCACAAATGTCACAGATTAATAAAATTCATATTCCCGCGCGATCGTGACGTGTGCGTTCCAAAAACAACTTTTATTTTTTTAAATTACATATTGACTGCTATTGACTTGGATAAATTGAATATTGGGTTCATATAGATTAATGATTAAGATTGAGGAATTAAAAAATATACATTAGTTTTGGTGTGTCTGCTAAGTTTGTGAGTGTAATATTAATATTATATACAAGTGACTATTCCAAGATATTCTGTTTTGAAGGAGTTTAATTGAAGGAGGGAATAATAAGGTAAAAATATTTTATTATAAGCTTATTTAAAATAATATATATAAACTCTTATTTTTAGTAAAACCAAATACATAATAAATATACTTGATATATACATATAATATATTCAAGTATTCTATAATATGAACCATGTAGAGATTAAAACGACTTAAAAAAGAGTTACTTAAAGTTTAATTAAACGGCAAAAAGCGTTTCATTTTTTTCAGCTTATACAAGGTCATATGTAACTACGTTAAAAATTTATAATACCCTCGTCCATTTAATTGCTTTTTTCTGTCAGTGGACACGATTAAGCAAAGTGTATATATACTTTTAGTTTTAATTATACGTAATAGGACATTTCGATCTTTCAATCGCAAGGAAAATCTAACTGAATCTCCATCGATCTTCTATTTTCTCTTACTTATTTCTGCATGTCTCCCTCGGATTTGTATTTACTAATCTGTATATTTAAATAAGTATCTGCGTAACGTTTACTGCGTAGTTGTTACTACGTAGCTACGTAGTTAAGTACGTATTTTCAAGATCCGTAAAGAATGCTTTTACAAAATATTTTTTATTGATATGACAGAAACATAATATATTAACTAATCCCAAACAATGATTAGTTGCAAGCATAATTGGATAAATGATGGAAAATAATGCTAGTCGCAAATAATCCATTAGCGAAATATTTTAACTTCATCTGTTATTACTTAAAGGCTATAAAGAAAATGGCTCTTGTCAGTTCCGGCTGAATGGAGTCAAGGTTAAGTCCGTGGCTTCCTTTATATATAGAACCTTTATGGCGTACAGTGCACAGGTGGTTTTACAAATAAGGCATAACATTTTTATGTGAACAGAATATAATAATTGTTATATTTTTATTTATTACTATTCTATATTTACGTATTACATTTCACAGACAACATATTTATGACCTCTTTTTAAAGTATAAATCTTGCCTCCTATATATGTATGTACATAGTACAGATTAAAAATAAAAATACAAAATCATTGGCAACTTTATTAGCAGTCCGTCACAGATGTGTCATTACCTGCCATAGCAAGTCCCCTGTTGAACTGTTACCAGCCCTTGTATAAAATATTTTATTGTCAAAGGATTATACACCTTGAATATATTTAACATTAAATTTGAACTCGAAAACATACAAATTATAACGTCCTTTTCCATTAAATTAAGAAACCCTTTTGAAAGGTAACGTTACAATGTCAAAATTCAAATCAAACTGTTTATACGAAATGTAAACTAAATTCTAAACATGCGGATGCGGACGTTCCGAATGACAGTATACCAGGGTTTTAACTCCTGAAAGTCACAAACTTTTCACAACCCATTCATTCTAATGGTTCTCAGAATTATGGAAACTGAATGAAAATTATGTACATAATTTTATTTTAATTCAGTTTGATCTACTCTTATAAATACATATTTATTTTTGATACAACACTGCTGATGACAAGTGGGTTGATTCATATCTCCCGCAGAAAATGGCGATCTCTCTTTAGTGCGGGAATGCGGCCAGCGTTCTTAGTACCGTATATAAAAACGGACAACCTTAGATTTTAGTTTATATTTTAGTATAATTTTGGGTTTATTATAAGTTTTACCTAATTTTACGTTTAATTTGGAATTACACAATAAAAACATTTATTTTTTTATGTGAATTTCGCGCCTCAAGGAATAAAAGCGATTCGGACGGCATCATTACCTCTCTGCCACCATTGTCTACTCTTTAAGTTTTTGTCTTGTGTTAACATTATGACAATAACAATTATCGAAAACTGTTTTAATTTATTTACGAAGCTCTATGTTTTAATAATTTTTATAATGATTTGTTTAAAGACCAATTAATTTCGATGTTTTACATCTGCTAGTGGACCTATGATGACTAACAGAGGTATAATCCTTAAGTATTTATATGGTGGCAAAACTACAGTTCAACAACGTAGGTGCAATCGTCGGCCTTAAAATCCGCCGAGAAGCAACTCTTGTGGTTTGGTTGGATGCTAATGTCGGCGATTTATAAGCGAGGCAACTATTCTCCGTCTTCAGGAGTAGGAACGCTTCTGTGCACATCGTCATACTGGACCTTACTCCTGTTTGAGTTTGTACGTGGATTTCCATTGGTTACAGAGTCCATTTAACATCACGTAGCTTAGACGCTGGTTTCCTACAATTCCAACATAAAAAAACTTATGGCTATGTGTCACTAAACTTATGAAGAAGTCTACTTGACGATTATCAAAGACGCGTTGGTTCTCTCGCGCACTAGTAAAGGACTCGAAAAAGTTACACTTTTTTCACTCGGACTCTGCGCCAAAGGTTACAAAGGCAAGCGTATATAATATTAGTTTGTATGTATGTATTTCTGTAAATGATACCTGTTACTAAACACGTGTAATACACGAAATACAAAATAATATTAATAAAGTCGTAAGCTTGCAACTATCGTAAAATTCTAGTGTCCCCGAAGTGAAAGTGCGGTCATAAAAATGAATAGCCACGACGCTATCCAGAGCTCTCATATTCACTATTTGTCGGTATCGGGAACCTTATAGCCAATGATTGTAGTACTGTCGACTGCTCATGAGGCGTCCATAAATTATTTTCGACCCCCCCCCCCTCCGTTACACAAAGCCGTAAATCCTCCTCCTCCCCCCACTCTCTAATCACTAGTATTTTTTTAATAAAATGCGTATTTTTCGAATGTAGACGTAAAATTATTAATTAGTCATATTTAATAGAGAAATATATTTTAGTAATTTTTAATTTGTGTCGTTGCAAATTTCCACTGTTTGTTGCGAAAAAAAGCACACTATATTTGTTTCCTCTCGTTTCCCCCCACGTGAGATTAGATGAGATACGGCTTGACCCCTTATATATATGGTGATATATACATTTTTATAAATGAATATAGTATTACTTCATACTTGACCTTGTGATGTCTGCGAACTTGTACGGGTCGACCAGGAAGATACTACAGACTACTATTTCTATCTTGAAACTTTTTTGCATTTGGTGAAAAGATTTAGTTGCCCTCTTCTTACGCTACTAAAATAATTCCTCATAAGGAAACATACTAGGGTGCAAGAGAAGCAACGCGTCTTATATCAACGTCAAGTAATCCCATTTCCATAAAGTTGGTTACAATGTCCTCTAGAGTAGCAATGGATCGGTAAGCAACTTCAAATGAGACTTTTATTTTATAAAGCTTTAGTTACAGAGGGCCATGTGCGCTTAATGATCACCTACCGTTAAGGTAACTGCGTGGTAGTTTTCTAAATTCATTTCATTAAAAATAAGAATACTACATGTGCTTTGCTATTTTTAATTTGTTTTTTTTTATGTGAGAAGAGTAGCGAACGAGCATGCAAACCACCTGATGTTAAGCAGTCGTAGCCCATAGACATCCACGTACAACCACAAACACGACCGAAATCCTATCTGAGTTTAACGTAGATACGTTGCTACTTTTGAGGAAACGCAAGTAATGCTTTACGGCGGATTATGAGGGCGGCGGTGGTACTTTCCCGGTCGAACTATAGCTCTCCCACCTTTAAAATTACTATGCTTAAAGTAAGTCGTAATTTGTATATTTCAGTTACACTTGTGACTATGGGAGCTTTATTTTTTAAATAACAAGACTATTTGAACTTTGGTGTTAGGAAACACATTAAAATTAATATTACTTACAACTTCTATTCTCACTAATCATAATCTCCAAAACAAAAGGAAAGTTAGTTACCCATTAACATCATAATATTCAGTACATACTTTGCAATTTCGCGAAGTTAAGTTAACCATTAAAGTTCGAAATATGGTAGAAGGAAAGTTGTGTTCCGTTATACTTACTAATTAGGAATAACGGACACAATCTGTAATTTTACATAAAATAAAAGTTCTAAATTGAAAAAAAAACCTTTTAATAACTTACTCTCAAGCCCTCCGTGTTATAAGTGCCATAAACGTGTACCCTTATCCTTACTACATATCATAAAAAGTGAAACATTGTCACTTAATTTATTTCTTACTTTTTATTTTATTTTAGTACATATTTATATTCAAAAGGTGGTAGAGCTATTAGAGTTCGCCCCGGGCGGTACCACCGCCACC